>ML812809.1:28460-44064 GCA_009831015.1 Picea engelmannii
AGGGCACATCATTGCATGGGCATGGGGATTGCACTTTCCAAGAAAAGATGGTGTGTTCCATAATAAAGGAAGGAGTGTAAGTGGATTTGCATGCAAAGTTGGCGTAGTTGAGTTAACTAATGCTCAACTCATCCTCTCTCTCACTCCACTCCTGCTATGATCTGGATTATTTTCAGAATGAAATGAAAGTAGAGATATTACAATGAAATACACATAAAAATTGCCAGAAACATAGAAATACAACAATACATGATTTCTATTAATGAAAGAAATGTATAGACTGTAAAAATACAGAGTGCAAGACTCACTAGAATGGTGGCATCTTTATCTCCGATAAGAGATGTGACGGCTATGCTCATTCGTCAAAAGATGATTACAATGAGGCTCTGAAGGCCTTTTATGATAACATGAATGCCCAAACCTTAGACATCCAAAAACCTAACCCTAGGAGATGAAGCACCAAAAGTTATGTGGGCCCCATTGGGGTAAGTTAGTACATTAACTTCTCAGGGTCGTAACTTTTGCATACGATCTTCTTTTTAGGTGTGTGATAGCCCGTTGGAAAGGTATTTTCAAGAACTATGCATTATGTCATCAAACTCTCACTCTATCTATGATTTGACTATGGCAAGCCAAGAAAACACTATTTAGAGGCCCAAAATGGCCCTGGAAGTACATAAAGATGTACTGACATGAAAAAATTCAAAATAAGCTAGTTGGAATAGTGGACAGCCACCAATATCCACCTGGATGTTGTGTAGGGCTTCAGGAAAACCCTGTAAGTGCAGAACCCACAATTACAAAGAAATGTCCCCATTACAGAGAAACGTGTTGAACTGAAAAATGTTAAGATGAGACAATTGGAATTCGAACAAGTGGGTGGCCACCAATATCCACCAAGATAAATCCTCCCCCCTTAGGAAGCAATGGTCTCCATTGTGTTGAGTTCCCTAGGAAGAGGGGAAATCATTTTCTAAATCTTGGTGAGTTATGTGCCTTATTAGAGAAGTTGCATTGCTTGGTCTATTGAAGACTGTCACGAACCTGTTGTTGGCGGGGTTGAATCTGTTCCACCAACTGATTGTCTTTGGGCTTGATGGGGCATTGTGTAGGCACCATTGTAGATGAAGAAACAATATTTGTTTTCTCTTATGCAATCTTCTTCTGCTGGATAGAAGGTGTTGAGGTTGTAGTGGTTGTAGTGGCATTTTGTGCATCCTTTGAACAGACTGTGAAGAGAACGAATTTTGTAGTATGAGAGATTACCTTGCGGCACAATTTTGGTGGAATAGTAGTCAGAACTACCTCGGGTATCCTGCAGAGATGACCCCCTAGAGTAATAATGACATTACGGGGTCGAGACTCATAAACAACATGATGTTTCCACATATATGGTTGGCCCTAAACAACATCACAGACATCAAGAGGGGAAACATCACACACTACCTCATCCTTGAAGGGTTAGATTCCATTGGAAAGGTGGCATTGTTGGCTGACACAGAGATCCCGTCCATGGTGAAGCCACCCAATGTTGTATGGTTGCGGGTGTGGTGTTTTCGACAGCCCCAATTGTTTGACGACCTTAGTTGAGATGAGGTTCTTTTGGATGCCACTATCAACAATGAAATGCAACAGGGTCCCCTTCACCCACATCTTTGAATGGAAGAGGCGTTCCCCCTCTTCAGGATCTACTAGTTCTTCTAGTTGAATTGTTGCGGTCATGACAGTAGCAGTGCTCTCTGCGTCAATGATATGTCTGTTTTCAATATTTTCTGGATCAGATTCTAAATTAGGGTTCGGCTCCTTGTCTTTGACCTCGACCACCAATGATTGTTTCAAGCGACATTCATCGGTGTTGTGTTGGGGGATTTTTGTGGAAGTCGCACCACTTCCCAGTGTCATTCTTCGTCTTTCCTTTACCCTTCTTCTCCTGTGTCTTGGACTGGTTGTCTAGAGGTTGTTGGTTAGGACCATCTTTTCCATGATTTGTTTGTTGTGTATTTGCATACCTAAACTCCCATTTGTTCTGGTGCCTAAATTTCTGCTCGATTTTGACAGCATATTGATAGGAAACTCCCAATGGTGAGATGTTTAGGAAATCCATTTCGATTTGGATGTACCTATGCAGAGCCCCACTGTATTTCAAAACCAGATTTCGCTCGGAATATTTGATACCCAGCTTGGTGCACAAGGTATGGAAAGTATTTGTGAACTCTGACACTGTTTGGCTCCTCTCTTGTTGCAGTGTGCTCCATCTCATGTACTGGTCTTCATAGTTATCAACAAGGTAGTATTTTTCCTTGACCGCATCCACACAAAAATCCCAAGTGGGCTCGGCCCCATATATTCCAAATTCCTCTGTGGAATTTTTCTCCCAGTAAGTTTCCCACCAATGTTTGACATGGGGGAGAGCCTTGAGGGGTGCGAAGATGATCTTTTCCCTGTCGAAAAAATTGTGAATAGAGAAATAACCTTCTAGCAGATTTAACCATTTTTATAAGGCATCTACATTATATGACCTTTAAATATGGGAATATCAAAATTAACTTATACCTTGAAGGGAGAGGTTCCTCCAAAGTGGTTTCTTTATGAAGATGTGTTTGTTGCTATCAACAGGCATTAAAGGATGTCGGTAAAATTCTCCATCATTTTGTCCCTCTGTCGCACGAGAGCTTGCTTAAGCAACAGGTTAATAGAATATTATGCTCCATCGTTTTTTCTTTTTTGCCACCATAGAGGGTTCCTTGGGCATGTGAGAGCGATTGTCCTCAAGAGAGACAAGCTCAAGACTCAACTTGCTATACTCAGACCTCGTCGGGGACATGCACTGAAAATGATCAAGAGCAGCCTGCTCTAATACCACTAATTCAGATTATTTTTGGAACGAAATGAAAGTAGAGATATTACAATGAAATACATATAAAAAATTCCAGAAACAAATAAATACAACAACACATGATTTCTATTAATGAAATAAATGTATAGAGACTGTTAAAATACAGAGTGCAAGACTTGCTAGAATGGTGGCGGCTTTATCTCTGAGAAGAAATGTGACGACTACGCTCATTCGTCAAAAGACGATTACAATGAGGCTCTGAATGACTTTTTATGATAACATGAATGCCAAAACCCTATACATCCATAAACCTAACCCTAGGAGATGAAGCACCAAAAGTCATGTGGGGCCCATTGGGATAAGTTAGTACATTAACTTCTCGAGGTCGTAACTTTTGCATAGGATCTTCGTTTTAGGCATGTGATAGCCCATTGGAAAGGTCTTTTTGAGAACTATGCGTCAAGATGCCAAACTTTGACTTCATCTACAATTTGACTATGGCAAGCCAAGAAAACATTTTTTAGAGCCCCAAAACGACCCTAGAAGTACATAAATATGTACTGACATTAAAAGTTTCAAAATAAGCATGTTGGAATAGGTGGGAGGCCACCAATTTCCACTTGGATGCCATGTAGGGCTTCAGGACAACCCCGTAAGTGTAGAACCCACAATTACAAAGAAATCTCCCCATTACAGAGAAACATGTTGAATTGGAAAATGTCAAGATGAGCCAGTTGGAATTTGGAACAGGTGGGTGGCCACCAATATCCACATGGATCACCTTATCTCACGTTTCTTTCTCATCGTGCACCTTATGTCCCTCTATTTCCAATTTGGCGCACTTCTCCATTCATATCCCACACGTGTGCATGTTCCTCTCACTCCATGCACACTCTCTTTACTGCTACTCTCCACTCCATATCTTACTTCCATCTCACACGTGAGTCCCCTCTCCTTAGTATCAACACATCCATGAATTAAATGTGCCTCCCCTTTTATTTATCTCTCACACATGTGTCTCCCTTTCTCTTCTTTCTATGCACACTTTCCCTTTATCTCTGCCACGTGTGTCACTCAAACTCCTCTCTCCCTCTCCTCATGCACATTATTATCCCATGTGTCCCACTCACCTATTCCATGTGCCTTACCTCCTATTTTTCCACATATGCACCCTCTTATTTTTGCCTCTTTGATGCGCCCTCACTCTCCTATATAATTAGGCTCCTCCTCATTGATCAAGGTTGAATTTTCTGAGCAACAACAATATCTTTCTCTCTCATTATTCTTCTAATCATTCTAGCTTCTAGTCTTTGATTGAAGAGCAATACTCTACCGGTTATGTACTTGTGTTTAGTGGTGCAAACATCCCTTTGGCAAGAGCAATAATAAAGATTTGGTGTGTTGGTATCAAGATGTTGAATATTGTCGGTATTGTATCTGATTTTTATGCATTGTTAATTCCATTATGCCTATTATTGTGGTGTTTCATCCTTGTAATAATGCCTCTCTCCTTCTCTTTTCTTTCATTAAAATACTTATGCTACATAATTTTTCATCCAATTAAAATTTAAACCATGTTAGTTACCCTTTGGAAGCTTAATCTTTATCCAAAGGAAAACTTTCTTGATGTTGTTTTTGGTTTATTAATTGCATATTTATGAGGTATATGATAGCAAGAAAATATTTAGGGACACCCCCCTGAGGTTGGCACACACCAACCCAAATAGAGAGGAGCTTTGTCGGTGACAATTGGGGCATTCTCTCCTAGAATTAGCATCCTTTTACCATTGATTTTAATTAATTGTAAATCTAATTTAAGGGTCAAAAAGTTTGCTAACACAACATCAACTTTAATTGTGCAAAATATTCAAAAGTAAAGACATGGAAGATTTTGTGTGATAATACCATCCTTGTGCTCAAATAGTTTCAACAAACATGTCTATGGCTAAATTGAATCCTTTGATTGTTTATATGCAATCATATTGTGTTCATGAAATACATGCTTGAAAGAAACAAATACCAATCTATCCCACGAAGTATAAACCCAATCTATCATTGGTTGTAATCCTAAATTATGAAAATGAGCATTACCTACCATCCATTCAATTATTAACTTTGAGTCCCCCATAACCTATAGACTTTCAAAACTCTTTTTTGTCGTTGATCTAAGAAGAGTGCCTATTGAAATTTTATGAGTTGGGCAATTAATGGAATTCTAAAATTCACCTCATTTACTTGATGTTTCTAGGATCTAATCCCAATGAACTTTTTGTCTTGGTGCTGATTTAAAATATTAAATTGCAGTAGCAATATTTCACTTCCCCTTAACCCAATGTCACCTCACAACTCAAGAGCATAAAGACCATAATGAGCATACGTCAATTCCACAATGCCACAGTCCTTAAGGCACACTTTTCAAGGCATATAACATATTTGAAATGTCTTATTAAAACATATTATAATAGTAGCAATTATGTGCCTTTATCTTCTGAATATGTGTTAAATCATTTAGTCGATTCATCTAGTAAATGTTATGTCAAATCAACATAAGCAACAACGACTGAAATTTACTCAATCATGAAGATAACATAAGCTGGAAATAAAGCTACAAGTACAAAAAAAATTGATAACAAAAAACTTCATATATGTATGTATGTATGTATGTATGAAGTACAAGTACATATTGTAGCTATATCACAAAGCCAATACAAGTCAAGCTCTCCAAACCCTAGCTAGAGAAACCATAAGAAATCCTAGCCACTAATTCCTCATAGTTAGGAATTACTCTCAACCAAAGTTGGTTACTCCACCTAACATCCTCAACAAGCTAGCATCAACATCGACAAGTCCTCCTTGACCAAATTTGTATCACACAAGCTCTCCACATTAGTTCTCTTGTCATCTTTAGGGTTGACAAACCTTGTCCACATTGCATCACACAAGTACATGACAAGGCATGTCTAGTGCTGGCCTCCAACTCTACATGTCGTCATAAGGTTTAACTCATCAAACCCTAGGTCTTTAACTCTCGTATCAACACAAGCACCAATACCTCCATGAAACATCAAGAATACAATAATCGATTCTTCTTCCAAGCAAGGCATCACAACAAGCTCAAGACTTATTAAGCTAGTCTCACATGATCTTGTCCTACCCTCACATCCCACAAAGAACAAGGCTTTAACTCTACTATTCATGCCTTCTACTATGGTAGAAAACCTAGTGCTACAACATGATCCACAAGAACCATCATCACCTCCAACGCCATATTCTTCTCTAAGATTTACATGTATAGCTTGAACCTTGGTATCTTGGAACAGAGAACCCTAACATCTTGTTAGCCCCTCACATCTAGGGGTAACTAGAGGAGATTTTTTCTCCCATGATCCACATCATAGACAACAATGTTGATGATGAAATTACGTATTCTCCACAAACAGTTTCCCACAGATGCCTCCCACTATATGCTAAACTCACTCACATTAAATGATATGGTGCACGACACACGAGGTAAAATGTTTTATTTCTTCACATTAAGTGTTAATGGTCATTGGGTTTGACATGAAAATAATGACCATGGGTTGAATAAGATGATGGATCGTGATGCTTTGAATTTATAGTTTTTTCCTAGTTCACCTTAGTGGTCATCATCATTTCTTAGTCAAGTGTTGTCACTATTGGGATGAGTTGTACTACAAGGGGGGCTTGATAGGGGTAATGTGTCCATATCCAAATCCATACATGGCATGCTACATATTTCCCAATTATGTTATCCCTTATTTTAGTTTGGTTGTCATATGTCACCCATAAAGGTTCATGCTTCATATTCCCATGAGAAGGAGCTAGAATGTTTGAGGTTAATGCAACTTGTATATATATATATATGTGTGTGTGTGTGTGTGTGTGTGTGTGTGTGTGTGTGTGTAGAGAGAGAGAGAGAGAGAGAGAGAGAGAGAGAGAGAGAGAGAGAGAGAGAGAGATGCAAAGCAAAGCAAAGAAGAAACAAAAGCAAAGTCAAGGACCAAGAAAGAATAAAGAAGCATGAGCCTTGCCCCCTCGCTAAGAGGCCATCACCCCAAGTCCTATGCAATGAATGCATACCTACAAAAAAATACTTAGCAGATGAGAATTAAAAGCCAAAAAAGGTTGAATGAATAAAGAAAAAGGAAAATAGGGGTTTGGAAAGACACAGTGTTGAGGAAAGGGCAGCTCAATGCCTAAGCATTACCTCATACAGAGGCACTCATGAGTATGATTGTTATGATCAAACACCTTAAAAATGACAAAAATTCAACAAATATAGTCCACTTTGAGGGGGAAACCTCATTTTACAATATATCCAATTTAGAATAAAATATGAGATGAGATAAGATTATCTTAAGATTAGGTCTCCTTGGTATATATATATATATATATATATATATGAGACAAAGGGTGCACTTATAATGAAAGGGTGCAATGAAAGGTTCTAGTTTACATACAAATATAACAATAGAAATGTAATAATTCAATATCTAGGGCTTAATAATGGGTTTTATACATAAGATGGGGATTTTTCTAGAGGTTAACATGCCCCTCCCCTTCAAACAAGTGTTGACCTCAACAATTGACTAACTGTGAGTGTTTATGCATGAAGAAATCATCTTTCCATGTCTCCTCTTCCACTGGTAGGTTCTTCCATTTGACGAGGTACTCGGTAATTACTTATTTTCTCAGTTGCTTGATCTTTGTTTCAAGGATTGTTTATATTTCTAGTATGATTTTCCCTTCTTCATTAATCTTTGTAAAATTGTTCAGACTGGGATCTTGTTGTCGATTACCTTCTTTAAGCAAGAAACATGGAAGACTGGATGTACACGTGAAAATGGAGGAAAATCCAATTTGTAAGCCATACTTCCAATCCTTTGAAAAAACTTATAGGGGCCATAATACTTGGGTGCCAATTTATTGTCCTTCTTTTGTTTCTTGAGGGACATCTATTTATATGGTTGTAGCCTTAGAAATACCCAATCACCCACTTCAAATTCTCTTTCACTATGATGTTGATCGACTTATTGTTTCATCCTATTTTGTGCCATAACCAAGTTGTCCTTCAATAGTTTGAAAACCTCTTGTTGGTGCCCTATGTGGTCCTCTATTGATTGAACCTTTGCAATCCCTTTCAAGGGTCATGTGATGGATGGAGGATGATACCCATAAAGTGCTAGAAATGGGGACATTTTTTATTAAGTATGGAAGGATGTGTTGTACCACCATTCCACCAAGGCCAACCACTTGACCCATTGTGTTTGTTTATCAAATGCAAAGCAAAAAAGATATCCTTCTAGACATTTATTCACAATTTCAGTTTTCCCATCGGGTTGAGGATGGAAAGATGAGTTGTGAGCCAATTGAATACCCAAACAAGAAAATAATTCAGTCCAAAAATTTCCAGTGAAAATTGGATCTCTATCACTTACAATAATCTTTGGGCCTCAATGTAGATTTTGAATTGTTTCCATGAATGTTGCGGTATTGTCCTTGCTTTAAAAGGACGAGAATGAGAGAAAAAATGGGCATACTTTGTCAATCGATCCACTACTACCATGATGGCAGTGTTTCCTTCAGATTTCGGTAAACTTGTAATAAAATTGATTGAAAATTCTTCCCAACTTTGACTTGGTATAGCTAATGGTTGTAGGAGACATGGAATATTGATTGTCTCTCCCTTATTCTTTTGGCATACCACACATTCAAACACAAAATTTTGAACATCAGTTTTAAGACCTTCCTAGAAAAAATCATTCTTGATCTTGTGGTATTGACTCCAAATCTCATCACCTGATACAAGGCCTGCAAATGATTGCAAGGCCTATTTAAGCATACTATGATATAATATTAATAGGCAGGGTTCCGTATAAGCAAACTCATAATGTTTATTTTCAAGCATCTCCCAAAACCTATATGATCAATGGTAAAGGTTCAAAAGTCATTCTTGGCATGGGTTGACACACTTAGGTTTAATGCATAGCAGTGATGGTTACTTCTTATTATTCATCTTGTTGACATAGCACCTATGAAACAAGAAAGTTGTGGGATCTACACTATTCTTAGTTGCACATACAAAGAGGTTGGAATCATTCTTATGCATGCAAAAAGGAATAAATTTCAGTGGATGGAGGTATAATTTTCTTTTATACTATATGGTTTTCTCATGCATATATAGTGAACTAATTACAATGTCATGGTATATTATGTCAAAGGATTTGTTATACAAGTTATTTTGGTTCTATATGGCAACGAATTATATTATGAAATGCCATATATTTCATATTATGGGAAACATGCTTAAGTTGATATAAGGTGGCAGACATATTTGGTTGCTAGTTCATAGTTTGGGTTATATGGCATATTGTATACACACTACACGACATTTGATTGATATAAAAAATGATTAAACCTTAGCTTTTCGAGTGGGCCACAACTCAATTAGTTATGTGAGCTAACAAGCTAGAATTGATATCCATGATTAAAAAGTTGATATGACACATGGTTTGGTGCTCACTTGGCATTTGTTTAAACATGTGATTAGTTAGTATGGCATATGTGAATTGTTGAGGTGTTATGTGGAATGTTGATGAGCATTCAATTTTGGGCCCAACGTGATGGGTTGGCCATGCAATTAATCTTTAAAATACATGGGTAATTAATCCACAGTCTCACATATACCACCCTTTGGCCTTGGCATTGTTCATTTCATTGGTTGTTTTTTGGAGAAGGTAGAGTTCGAGCATGGTGTGGAAGTTCAACCCCTGTTATTTTTGGCAACCATTTTCACCTATTATCATTGGTATTAAAGCATCCAAGCTCAAGTATGCAAATATTAGTTTGTTAAGCATCACTGCATATGTTTTTCACAATAATAATTTATTGATGGCTATGTGTTTGAATGGTTATGGGTATGTTTCTCTTTTCCCTACTTTTTCACTCGGAGTGGTGTTATGGTTCAAGTTTTTTCTCAAATGGTTGTTTTGTGATAAATTTTCTTCACTCCATGCTTTCACTTTCCATTTTCTGTTTAAGAAATTATCAGTCTGTTTTTTTTGGAATAAACCCATTTGAAATTATGAAGAATGGTGACCGAGGTTCAAGTTTTCATAGTATTTTTTCTCTGTTGCCCAATGTCATAGTTTGAAATAAGATTTTGTGTAATAGTCTAGATATAAAAAATATGTAGAACAAAAATAAAATGCTAGAAATGGCAGATGAACAACAATATAACCAGAACAACACCACAATAAAACCAAAATGATACCAGAATAACACCAGAAAGAGAACTTTGATTACTGAGAGAAATGTTCACTTGCCTCTTCGAGGGGGCAACCTCCAGTAGAGAAGAGCTCTATTGCAATAATATCCAAGACAAAAGTTCTCATACCCTCGACTCCTATTTATACTAAATATGTCTATCAAAAGAACCATTTAGAGGAAGATCCTTATAGAAGCAGAAGCTTCTATTAGGTCTTCTTACATTCGACTTATTCTTCCTTATTTCTAGGCCTTATTAATATTGACCTTTATTACATCGAAATATATTATTCTACCTACGTGAGGGGTTAGGTCCCTAACATTTTGAGATAGGTTGTTGGTCTTGAATACTTTAAAAATTATTGTTTGAATAGAGTGTATTTGCATGCACCTAGCCTTGTTCATTTGGCATAAGTTTGGTTGTGAAAGGGTTATGACCAACAACATAATATTTTGATGGGTCGAAGTTGAGTTTTGAACCCATGACAAAATGGGTTTTTGACTTGTTTGCACTGATTTGTTTGTGTTAGCTGAGGAATATGTTTTGGGTTCTAGTTGTTTTGAGTTTTGAACTCATGCACTTGTTCTAGACAACTCTTTTGATTAAGTATTGAACTATGCCAACAAGGAAAAGAGTCGACCCTTGCTCCTATTGAATTATGGGTTTAAAAGTTGTTATATGAATAAGTTTCGAGGAAGTCAAAGTCGAGCTTGAACTCATGACTTTATAGATGGCTAGATAGGTATTAAAGATAGCAAATGGTTACATGGATTGTTTTGTTTTAATTGCATATCAGTGAAGTTTTGGGCTGATTTTGGGTTTCAAACTTATTGCAACATAATATATTGTTTTTGTTAGTTCAAAGTTCACATGAGTTGTCTTGTCCTCTCATAATTCATAAAACCAAGCAATTTTTTGACTACAAGCATGAAAATCGGGTGCTTTTCTTTGCTAAATCTTGACTTTGTGGGTTTTGAACTCACACTTATACAATATTAATTGTATGTGTTGAAGCTAAGCCAAAGTCGGGTTTGAACCCTCATCTTTTTTATTAATTCAATTTGAGTATGGATTGTTATATGGCTTTACAACACCGTTATTTCAATCTTCAATTTGGTGGAAAGTTTGTATTAAGTTTCAAACTTACAATTATGAAAGAATAATGGATTTTGAATTTAGTTGATGAGTTATCAAAATTCTTGGTTTTCATAAGCAAGCACAAGGTTGGGTTAAAATTTTGTCCAAACGAACTATGTTTTTGAGAGTTGTTACTTGGTCGAATTGATTTCAAGGCATGTCTGGAGGAAATATTTGTCTATGCTCTATTATGAAAAGGTCATGTTATAACTTCGCATGTTACAGTATTGTAATCATTTTGAAAATACAACCTGCCTACACTGGTCATGATATATTTTGAAATTTTGTTTTAAATAAAAATTGCAAGCTTATTTTAGTTTATTTGAACTAGAGATGTTCATAAGCTTTGCTGATAAAGATATGTATTAGAATTGTTTTGATATTACAAGTTCAGATTTTCAAACAAGATATAAGAAATACATACAAAAGAGGATTGGAAGTTTGATATGCAATTTTAAATATTCTTCTTCTTTTATAACAGGACCAAACCCTCTCATAGTGTATAACTTTCCATTAATTATTCCCAAATTCCTGAAACATGTCTCATTTAATTCCAAACACCCCCCCCGTTATTTAGATAAAAATGAACTTTTAAAAGAAGGATTTTATTAGCAGATTGATATGAATGGTTTGTTATTTGAGTGAGTTATGGGACATATTGATAAACATAAAAGGTAGCATACAATGTTTACAAAGCATGTTGATATGAATTTGCTCAGATTAAAAATTGGATAAGGTGGTAAGCGAAATTGATATGGATTATGAGCATTATCATGCATTATTTTCATCATTTTCATTTTCCATAAATTACAAGTCCTATTTCCATTATTCCTTATCATTATAATTCATTTTATGTTCATTTTCCCATGTTCAATAAGATCAGTGACAATATAGAAAAGATTTACAATTTAAGTGTTGTGGACACCAAGCAAAAAGGACAATTTATGTTATTCATCCTCGTTTCCCTTGATTCCTTTCATTTCCCCCTTTGTGTGCTTGATTCACGGGTTGATTCAGAGCCATTATTAAATTATGTTTAAAGAAAAATAGTATTTGATGATTAACATATTGTGACTTGTGTATAATAATTTGATTATTGGTGAATATTTAGATGAGTTTCTTCAGCAAAGGCAACAACCACTCTGGAAACATGGGCAATAAGAGAAATAGAGATAGAGGGCCCAATGCATTTGGGTGGAGAGGTAGAAATAAAAGGATGAGATTTTCCATCCATTTTGATGTAGATTTTGAGGAATTTAACCAGCTAGTAAAAACTAGTTATCTAAACCTCACGGATCACCCAACTTTCCATCCCCCTTAGCCAACAGTCATACATCCTCTTCAAACTCACCCAAGTATTGTATAATTTCCTGAATAGCCCCATATGCAATGTCATGAGCCCCCCAGTCAATGATATCTAGAACAATGTGCATGTTAACCCTCCTTCTAGTGTTGGTCATTGGCCTACCATGTCACTGCCACTCCCTCCTCCACCTTTGTTATTGTATGTTCAACATGTTGCTTCAATGGCCTCACATGTGAATTATGTATAGCTCCCAAAGGATTCTAAAGCCTTAGCCATTAAGCCAAAGCCAAGTAAAGGAAAGAAACCTGGTATTTGTGTCAGTTCAGACTCTTCAGAGACATCCTCATACACATGTCAAGTCCCTACCTCTCAAATTTGAAGATGATGTCAGAAAGATCATGTTTAATGACATGTACCCAGAGATATCAGAGGGTGAAGAGAAAAAATCTACTGATGCAGATTTAATCAAACAAAGGGAAGCAAGCAGAGAGAGTCTGCTTCAAACATGAAATATTATTTTTGACTTTATTTTATGATGACATCAGTTTGACATTAAGGCACTAATTTTTGGACAACTAACATATTTTCTATTTTTGAGAAACTTATATAATGCCTTTTAAAGTATTTTGGGAGATACAAGTGTTATAACTATGGAGCATGATTATTTTGGTTGTTGTTGATATGTATTTTTATGATGATGTGTGCATAATATGTCAATAAATTATCGAGGAACAAGGGAATGTTGAAAATAAAACCTAATAAATAAATATGTTAAGGGACCCCACCTATTAATTATTATAGATTATTATTATTATTTATCCTTATCATAGATTAAGTTGTCCAATTATGTTACGAGTAAAATATCTCTATGGTATGGGGTAAACCACAGTAGACAAAATGACATGCAGAAAACAACTCTAATCCCAAGTATGCTATATAAATGGAATGCTAACAAGACAAGGCCAAGAGCCTACCTTGTCCGAACGTTTGATGAAGACCATCATTGAGCACGCAACTCAAAGATTTATCCCTGCAACTTTTCCTCAACAACCAAGATACACAAGCATATGGTGACACTATATAGCGTTAGCATATAGATTAGCATAATCCATTAACATACATAAAAAATACACCCATGGAATAAAAATTCAAATATTTGCAAGATATCAATTGGACGAGAAAAGAGTATTTCTATTAAAATAATAAACATAAGTATATAAGTGACAAACTTTTGTAATGACACACATCGAAACCAAGAAACTAAGTCCCTCTAGCTGGGCATCCACCACTTCAATCCTCACCAAAGGCAAGCTCATATAAAGGACACAATGAGGTTCTCCATCACAAAGAAGGAAGAGCTTGGGGGCTGAACAAGGGGTTCAGACTTTCAAGGACAAAGGGATGCAAACTCAATATGAAGTGAAATTTCTCTAGAGTGTCTTTGCTCTCAAAGTTGAATTGTTGAATCCCTCAAGGCTTGGATATGGCTCAATTTATATCTTTCAAATGGAACTTAAGGGCCAATTCGGAGTGTTCCCAGTATATGGAAGGTCAAGGATCATGGATCTCGTGACATGGCATGGAAACCCGACAATTTTTTTAATTTTGAGCACCAAACCCAATGTACGTGGTTTGTAGTGGAGCAACCTGCGTATACACTTGTTGTCTAATCGATAAGGCATGCATATCTAGAAAAATGTGCTTTTTTGGCTCTGGAAGGTACAAAAGGGGACTTCAAGTCTCCACAGGGAAATGGAAAGGCCATCCAAGCAAGTTGCATGGGGTGAGGTGAAATTTGTTGTAACAACGTGTAACCCAATGTTACCATCACTACCACAAAGGTCCAACCAAAGGAGCATGAATAAGGGGAGCGCCTCTTCCACTCACATATGTGGGTGAAGGGGAATCCACTCCATTTCATTGTTGACAATGATAGCCAGAAGAACCTAATCTCATTAGAGGATGTAAATAGGTTGAACTTAAAAATGATGTCGAACCCTCAACCATACACCATTGGTTGGCTTAGCCAAGGATGAGACATCCGCGTAAGCCAACAATGTCGCTTGCATTGAGGTATCAAACCCTTCAAACATGAGGTATTTTTTTATGTTTCCCCACTTGAAGTTTGTGATGTTCTTATAGGACAACCATATACGTAGATGAATCATGATTTTTATGAATCTATGCCCCATAGTGTCATTGTTACTTTGGGAGGTCAACTCTACAAGGTACCAGAGGTAGTCCCAACTATTGTGGTCTCTTTGATCTCCGTGAAGCATTGCAGAAAGGTGGTCTTGACTGGGATATTTTTCCTCTTTATGGTGTGGTAGGAAGATGAATGAAAGATCATTGAAACTTCCAAAACTTCTGCATGAGGTCTCTCTATAGAATAGAAGCAAGTGGAAAATATAGTAGAAGAACACAAAGACATATTTGCCTCACCTACTAGGTTCCTTTGCAATGTTAGGTAAAGCATTCAATTTATTTGACACCAGATGATCCTCTGCCTAATGACCTTGTATATAGGTGCTCTATTACAGATAATGAAGAAATCAAACACCGAATCTAAGAGATAATTTTGAAGGGTAACATTAGACCAAGATCCTCACCTTGAAGGAGCTCAATTGTTCTGGTATAGAACAAGGATGAGACATGGTGACTTTGTATTGATTACAGATCCTTGAACAAGATCACAATCAAGAACTAGTACCCAATCCCCTGGATTGATGATCTTCAATATCAACTCAAGGGAGCCAAATTTTTCAACAAGATTGATCTGGACCTAGACTACTTTTACACATTATTTTTGTCATCCCTATGACCATTAATGATGTAAACCTATATGTTGCCTTCAAAGGGGTCAGTGGCCTGAGTTCCTGAAGAGAGAAGGGAGAAGAACTTTTCTTGAGAAAAGACGTTGCATTTTCCTTTGTAAAAACCTTATAAAAAAGGAAGTTCACAGGTTGCTATATAGGCAGGGTGCGAGAATGCCTGATTCTCGTAGGTTGCATCATAGCTAGGTTGTGAGAGGTTCACA
>ML812809.1:45639-72159 GCA_009831015.1 Picea engelmannii
AATCAATATTCCATTAGAGCAAGAATACAAAGAGAATGGACAAAGAGAGGAGCACAAGTTGATCTTTGACTACACAAGAATCCTCCATCCAGATATACAAAGTCTGGGAATTTACAAATTAGTAACAATCCTTTTCCTATCACTCCAACCTCCCTCCAAGAGATCTCTCCTTCATTAAATAGAAAATAGAATCCAAGTATCCTTACGAGGTAAAATCCCATCTCCTCCATTGGATTCTAATCCTTGGAGATAGGTGGCAATAATCAAAGAGACAAAAATCCAACAAACTGCTAATTTTCAAGAATTTGTTGGAAGTCATTAATAAATGTTTCCACCTCATTGCATGAGGCCTTTGATGGAGCTAAAAATTAGGTGCAGGTGTCCCTTGACATCTAACTGATCCTTGAGAATCCATTTGAATCCTCCTTGACAGGTGGCAACCTCCCAACAAGGCGAATATCAAAACCGTGACCGCTATAGGAAATTAGGTAGCGCCAATTCTAGGTTTAATATCTCTCGAACCATAACACATTTTGAAAAAATGAGAGAGATTTTTGTTATTTGGAATGTTATTAACAAAAACCTCCTCCATTTTTCAAAAACACATTATCAACTGTTCACAATCCAAGTTTTAAGTTAGTCACTAAAAACTGGTAGAAGTGTCCAAAAATAATTCTGCATAATTTGGTTTCTGCCAGAATTTAGGTAGAAAATTTCGGTAGTGCCCGCCTGTGTATCTGCGTGTGATTGGGTAGCATAAATATGTGGGTGATTTTGATGCTTGGAACCTTGTGAGAGTGTTGTCAATGCTTGTGTCTTTGGCTAGTGTTGTCTTGAGATGTTGATTAATGCTTGAACTTGGACATTGGGCATAACCCAATATAAATTTAATTTCCCCCCATTATATTCATTTGCAAAAATGAATAATGAAGGACTTATACAAAGCTGATACATAACCAATCTTGTGCTAACATAGGCTCCATGGGGGATAGACTCCTCCCTGTGAGGCTCTAAGAACTCTTGTAGTTTCAGTTGCCTTATCTATTGGGCTATGGAGTCATCTGTGCAACCATCCTCTAAATACTTTCAAGAAAAACCACTTATTCAAGAAACTAAAAGACTCGCTAGAAACTAAAGGAAATCAAATGCCCAGGAAGTGAGCTTATTACTTATGCTACCCTATCCTAACCAGATCAACAACTTTCTCAAGTAAAGGAAAATTTCCATAGTAAACATTCAAGCAACTTCATGACTGAAGGAATCCAATCCATACCACTGAACAATATAGAATAACAGAGGTCTGAAAACGGAGATATGAATTCTTTTAGAGAAACATATTTACCCATGAATACCTGTGAAGTAATGAAAACTAGAATTTTCAAAAAATATGAAACATATGGCTCCATATAAGCTGCAATTGGATCCTCGAGACCATGGTTGGAAACTTTATGATTAAGAAAATACAATTTCTCATACATACATTCCTCTTTGCTTGAAAACAAACAACCTTTTGGTTCCCTTGAGATCATATTTTGATCATCAACAATTGGAGTATCTTTATTTTCAGCATGATGATCACAAGATAGTGGTACAATCGGGTTTAAATCACACTGATATTTATGATCAGCCTAGAACATATAGCTATCTATGTAATCATCAGCTATAATATGTTCAACATGCTTTGAAAACTGATCATAAACTAGACATTCATCCTTGTCCATAGAAAAATATGCAAATGTTGAAGAATTTGATTCCAAATGTGAATCATACATACATCCTTGCTGCTTATCCAGATCTGATTCATACTCATTGTCTTCTTGCTACAAATTTAAAGTATATTGACAGTCGTCTTGCTCATATGCATGCATATTTTCAAAGCAAACCTGCTCTTGGATCCTCTTGGAAGCACAAATGTTCTCCTCAACTTCTTTGGCATCTTCAAATAAGCATGTTAAGGATGAATACTTCCTTTCTAACAGCAGAAGTACAAGCTCTGAATGTTGAGCCATAATGTAGTATACCATGGCAGCAGTCTCTGAAGGTCAGATTTCCACTGGCATACTATGATAAACACTGTAAAACCTTTTGTTGAAGACAACCAAGGCTTCCTCTTCCCCTCTCCTCAAAGCATTAAAATCATACAAGTACTGATCAAGGGACTTATTCTCACCCCAACACTTCAAAAATGCATTGCATAGCTCGATCCAAGAACCAACAGAATCGACTCCCAAACCTTTAAAACACACAACAACATCTCCAAACAAAGATTTGGAGAACAACCTCATGGTAACATCATCATGAATTATCTCAAACTGATCAACAAAGTTCTCAAAGGCCTCCAAATGCTTCTCAGCTGTAACATGATCTTCTCTAGAGAACCGAGGAAGATACTCAAGGAAATCAAGAGGAGAAGGATGAAGGTGATATGGCATCCTTAAGGGTTTAAACATCTTGTCTCTGATTCTAGTTTGAAAAATAGTGGGTTGGATATGATTTTTAACAAGATGGTGGAAAGGTTCAACAACAACAACAGAAGGTGATGAGATTTGAGAAGGCTTTGAATCAGTTTCAACCTCCACAAGGTTACAAGGGTGATCAAATTCAGGAGGGATTTGAATACAAAGATCATCCTTATGAATAGGTGGAGGTGATGATACAAGATCAACATCTAAAACACAGGTAGAAGGCATGTCTTCTTCTTCCAAGGATGTATATATAAAGGAAGGTTGATGATCATCCGAATAAACAAAGCACAAGATGATTCTCTTTATATGTAAAGGAAAAGATAAGAAAGAGCTGATAAAGAAGAACATGAGTTCATGTAGAAAACTAATGAAATGATACCTCATTTTACACTTCTGCCCCTTCATATTTCTGTCAATGGGATCCTCCCCAGTGGAGTCGCCAGGTAGATAATACAGTCATATTTTTTGTGTCCCTCTCTTGTCTACCATCAAGAGCTGGATCTATGTCGTTCTTCCCAAGGAGCTCTTCAATTTGCTCAAATCCATCTCCGACAATGGTGCCAATTATGTTAGCACTGATAATCATAATAAGACTATTGTAAGTGTAAGCCTCGTACCCATCAAAATATTTAGAGTTGGATGAGTGATTATATTTAAAAAAAAGGGATCAAACTGATAAGGTTCAAAGCCTAATCTAATGCACAAAATTCCAAAGACTATATATTCCAGCAAAAAGGGCTATCATAATCTCCAACCAACACATATTTGAAAGATGAATAGAAGAAAATGCGGGAAAACATCAATATGAATAGTCAATTTCACATAATGCTTGATTGACACATTCATATGGCTGAAATTTCATTAATTAGAATCCTTCTAATCAAGAAATAAAGATTTGCTCCAAGAAGAGATGCTTCACAAAATACACAGTAAATCATCCACTGCATAACTCTATCATCAAAGATGTTGATAAATCCTTTATCAATCAATATTCCATTAGAGCAAGAATACAAAGATAATGGACAAAGAGAGGAGAACAAGCTGATCTTTGACTACACAAGAATCCTCCATCCAGATATACAGAGTCTGGGAATTTACAAAATAGTAACAGTCTTTTTCCTATCACTCCAACCTCCCTCCAAGAGCTCTCTCTTTCATTAAATAGAAAATAGCATCCAAGTATCCTTAGGAGGTCGAATCCCATCTCCTCCATTGGATTCTAATCCTTGGATATAGGTGGCAACAATCAAAGGGACAAAAATCCAACAAACTGCTATTTTTTAGGAATTTGTTGGAAGTCATTAATAAATGTTTCCACCTCATTGAATGAGGCCTTTGATGGAGCTAAAAATTAGCAGTAGGTGTCCCTTTAAATCTAAATTATCCTTGATAATCCATTCTAATCCTCCTTGACAGGTCGAAACCTCCCAACAAGGTGAATATCAAAACCGTGACCGCTACAGGAAATTAGGTAGCGCCACTGTAAAAACAGTTTGTAGCGCCACTTCTAGGTCTAATATCTCTATAACCATAAAAAAAATTGAAAAACTGAGAGAGGTTTTTGTTATTTGGAATGTTATGAACAAAAACCTCCTCCAGTTTTCAAAACTACCTTCTCAATTTTTCATAATCCAAGTTTTAAGTTAGTCACTCAAAACTGGCAGAAGCATCCAAAAATAATTCTACATAATTCAGTTCCTGCCAAAGTTTAGGTAGCAAATTTCGGTAGCGCCCACCTATGTGTCTGCATGTAATTGGGTAGCGTAAATCCATGGGTTCTTTTGATTCTTGGAACCTTGTGAGAGTGTTGTCAATGCTTGTGTCTTTGGCTAGTGTTGTCTTGAGATGTCGATTAATGCTTGAACTTGGAGATTGGGCATAACCCAATATAAATTTAATTTCCTCCCATTATATTCATTTTCCAAAATGAATAATGAAGGACTTATGCAAAGCTGAGGCATAAACCAATATTGTGCTAACATATTTCCCACCTATGACAAATATATGTATTGCATTGTGCAAGCTTGTCGATAATGGGAGCATTACATTCTAGGAAAGGAAACAATAATCCACACTGATCACATGCCTCTGCAATTCATGCAAACACAAGGAAAATTACATAATGACTGCCATCATAAGTGGTCCATGTACCTGCAACTGTTTCGCTTGAAAATCAAGTACAATAAGGGAAACACCAACCATGTTGGAAATTGCCTTAGTTGACCTCCAGTTTTGGTACTAACCATAGTTCTTAACTTTTGTGGGAATGAGACCTATAGGTGGCCACAATTATACAACAATGAATTTGACTTTTCTTCTACCAATTAAACATTGAACGCAAGAAAAACATGTAAATTCTAACCTTGTACAATGTCTACTGTAAACAGATATTCAGAAAAGAATAGAAAAGATACAATGGCAAATGCAAACATTACACAGAGATTTTTCCCCTTGAAACCTAAACCATGAAAACCAGCATATATTGTATTCATACATTGTGTTACATTGTTTACAATATAATATACATATAGGAGCTAGCGGCATCCAAAACCCTAACAAAATGACCTGGATTAGTCCAAAACCCTAATTCCTTAACCAGAAATAGAAAACCATCGGCAAAAAACCATGTGCCAAAAAACCACCTAAATATCATGTGGTACCGGAAATATGTCGTCCCGGTAATATGTCATCCCGGTGCGAGGGTATACAACATCCAAGAGGATACTGCAGTCAATGATGTGGCTAGGAGCATGCCACGGATTTACAACCTTAGATAATAAAAAAGCCGACCACCAAGCTTCAGTGGTGGAGATGGAAGGTATGATTTCCAACCATCTAGTTTCCATTTTAATTTACCCTAGTTCTAATTTGATTTATGTTTCCCCTCAAACTGCTGAGAAATGTAAATTGCAAAAAGTTAAACATGTTAAATCATGGCTGATACAACTAGCCACTGGAACCAAAATAAAAGTAGCAGAGGTCATACCAACATGCTAGTTCGTTATGAGTGGATTTCCCACCCAATCGAACCTAAAGATACTTCCTTTAGGATCTTATGGCCTGCTAATTGGAATGGATTGGTTGGATACCCATAAAACCAAGATGGATTGTTATAATAAAACTTTATAGTGTGATAATGAAGAAGGGAGAAAGGTAACCCTACAAGGGATTCAAAATCCTATCTTAGTGAGACACATATCAACACTTCAAATGAAGAAGTATTGCAGAAAAGGATTTCCTTTGTAAGCAATATAGGTGTTGGACTTTGTTGAGGACGACAAACCAAGGCTAGGGGACCATCCTATATTGGAAGAGTATAAAGATGTGTTACCAGAAGATGTACTAGGTCTACCTCCAAGAAGAGACATTGAATTTTCAATATAACTTGCACCAAGAGCGATGCCAATGTCTAGAACACCCTATAGAATGAGTACACCAAAGGTAGTTGAACTCAAACTACAACTAAAGGAAATGATGGAAAAAGGATACATCCGGCCTAATGTATCTCCATGGGGAGCACTATCCTTGTTTGTGAAAAATAAGGATGGCACACTTAGGTTGTGCATAGACTATAGGAAACTCAATAAGATGACCATAAAGAATAAGTATCCCTTGTCGAGGATCGATGACTTGCTTGACCAATTAAGGGGTGCTACAATTTTCTCCAAGATTGACTTGAGGTCGAGAGACCATCAAGTCCGAATTAAGGATGAAGACATCCACCAAACAACTTTTAGGACAAGGTATGTCACTATGAATTTGTGGAGGTGCAATTTGGGCTAACCATTGCACTAACCACTTTGAATAATGTACTTAGTAAGTTCTTGGACATATTTGTATTGGTTTTCATTGATGATATTCTAATCTATTCTAAGAATAGGGAAGAGCAAGAGGAACATCTTACGTTAGAACTTCAAGTACTAAGAGAACATCAACTCTATGCTAAGTTTACTAAGTGTGACTTTTTCCAGAAACAAGTCCATTACTTAAGCCATGTTATTTTTGAAGAAGGGGTGGCAGTTGATCCTGACAAGATTAAAGCCATCATGGATTGGCCTACCCCAAAGGATGTATCTGATATCAAATCCTTTATGGTCCTAGCAGGATACTATAAGAGGTTCTGTTGAGGGATCCTAAATCCCTTTAACTCAACAACATGAACCAAACCTACCACCAAGACCCAATTAGACTCTACAGTGTTTTGATAGTGGAATGGTTCTCCAGATCTTGCAATCCAACCAAATAATCGACGGGATTTACATTTTCTGGTGAAAGATTCTCCTTTAGTTTGAACATTCTCTTTTTTTATTTTCTCTTATAGGTGGTACTGATACAAGATAAAAGCCGGTATAAACCAACTAGGTAACAAAGTGGGAAAACTTAACTACTGGAGAAGGCTGAGCTTGGGATAACCCTTTCACTCTATCATACAGACAATGATTCTCTACCACAAGCTTAGTACTAATACATTAACTTGCTGGTGTTCCAATTATTGACTGAGATACAATTTGTCAGAAGAAAACATGCATACAATAAACGATGGCAAGACAAATAGTTTCCTTAACTTTAATCATCAATCACATATTAACACAACGATTTGCTTTTCATCATTAAAGACAAGAACTATAAAATATTGAATCAGATAACTTATCAACAACTTCAGAAGTTCTTACTTGTTACAACATCCATTCATGAGATAAAAATTAGAAATAATTCTTCATCAAATCCAATCACACACACTTTTGATGAAAACACAAACTTGTCTCTGGTCCTAAATAAGACTTTTCAATTAAGGCAGCTCCGAAATAGTTCTTTACATATCCAAAAAATGAGGGTCTTGGCAACAACCATCGACCTTTTGCTAACAGGTTGATCCTCCATTTTATAGCATACTATTAACTAAAAATAACTATTAAAGTGTAGCTAAGTAAAAAACGACTCACCACATGACGCTTTCTTCTATCAGTCTTCAAAAAGTCATCAAATGATCTCACTTGAGTGGATGACTCTTCTTGTACTCCGACCACTTGATGAAGATATCCTCGCATGTGTTAGCATACATGAATCTATGTTGTTCCATTGGGGCTGAAAGGATCTCTCTTATATCTATTGCCCGTGTCCGATACTTGACTATTCTAGCACTTAACTGCTACAACATGGCTCGAGCTTTGATTGGGTGTTTCATGAACTGTTGCACTTGTCCTGGCGCCATGTCCACCACCTTTTCTATCTCCATAACCCATGATGAGTCTTGTTCAACATGTGATTTGACTATGATGTGCAAGGCGAGAAAGTCATTGGGTGTGCCAAATTTGGGGAGGCGAATGTTTCTCATTTTCCAGTTGATCTTGGTCCAACTCTTTTCGCACTCGGCCCATTTATCTTGGATTTCCCGATGAGATTATTGAGCCATTTTTGCCCAATATTCGATCGATTTGTTTATGTGGTCTAGGCTGCTTTCCTTTAGCACCCGGATGTCATGATCTTCGGCATCTCGACCCTATTGAACTACACTGATATAGTCGATCTTTTCCACAACTTGGTGTGCTTTCTCGTACCACCTGTCCATATCCTTACACGTCGCCAATCCCATGAGGGTGTCTTCTTGAAGATCGACTATCCTTGTAGTGAATAGGTGTCGTTCATCTATAAATTTACTGTAGGCCTCCTGGAATTCGCTTCTCAGGAACACTGTAGCCTGTGTGGTGTCCTGGTAATATTTTCCCAAGTGGCATAGATGTTCCAATTCCTTTAGTGCAGCGACCAACTCCTCTTCATCCATTTTCTCTCTGTCCAAGGTGACATCCATGATTTCCATCCCTGCGCCAATAAGTTTGAATGTTTTGGCATGCTCCGTGTTGATCAATTTTTCCTCCATGGTGATGAGGATGGAGTGATCTAGAGTAATCCTCCTCTTATTGGTGGTTCTTTGCATGATACATTTCCTTTTTCGGTCATAGGAGATAGCATGTATGTCAGCAAATTCATCCATGGGTTTGGGAATTTATTGATCTCCTCAGGTAAGTATATTTTCCAGGCCTCCGATGGTGTATATATGTTCGAGAAAGGGTTCTTGAAGTTATTTCGTGTGTTCAGAAGGCCCAACCTCTGGTTATTGCTCATTGGGAGGTTGAGTACCGATTGAAATTGAAACATTGGGGGTAGGCTCAGTAATTACTTGATAATCCACTGTTGAGATGTCGATTTCTTGCTACTGAGCTTCCTCCTTTTTCTTGCCCAACCCTGGCTCGTCCATCAGACTGGCCGTTTGAGTTTCTGGTACATCGAGTAGTTCAGTGTCTAAGACACTTTCAAACTTCTGGTCATTCTGTGGGGGGCTCCGAATTTGAGCATCGGGAGTTGGGGAAGATGCCTTCTCGAGCTACTTTTCCTATATGATCTGCACATGAGTCACCAGGGATACCTCCAAACTTTCTTCATCATCATAGATGTTTATCAATTCACGGAGGGGGTTTGGTGCACTTTCTCTCCCTGATGTTCCTACTATCTCCAACTGAGATGAAATGTCCCCCGGTGATCCGGCCTATGACATTGAAACTTCAAGGTTATCTGACTCGATGATTTCATCAATTTGTATCATCTCAGGACCGCTTGGACCTACCCAACTTTCATTTGGGTTGTTGGCAGGGGTCCCTATCATTCCTATGATGCCCGGGTAATCTTGCAGCTAATCAATTAATCACTGTGCCTATTCTATCATGAGAAATCCCCTTGCTTGTGCATCATGTGTCATAGGAAACCCTCTATCCTGCACCAGAGCCACTAGGGGAACCTTTGTTGCTTTTGTCGTTCTAATTTCTTCCCTGAATCTGAGTGATTCTTGAGATGATTGCTCTACGGTCGTCGCCTGTTCATCTAGGCTCATGGCCCTGAACCTGGTCATTTTGGGGTTGACCATCCTTGCTACCACCTCATCCCAGTCCTAGGCATTTTCTGTGAAGACTTCATCTTCAAATTTGTCGTGGGTGTACGACCAATAGGACAATACTTGTGAAGCATGCTGCAAGACTAGGCTCTTTGGATCATGCTTGCAGAATCGACCTGTTTGGAACCTAAAATCGAGCTGGCTCAACCCTTCTTGTTTGGCTTGAGCTATGTCTTTAGCCAAATAGAAACCTACATGGAAACCATAAGGAATGAATGCCCACTTCTTGTCCTTGACCAGGGTGGCGTTGTAGCCTTGCAATATTTTTTGATAGCATATATCTCCTACTACAAGCCGGTCTGGGACATGAGCTGGTAAGATATGTGGTGCTCCGGTGGCCCCGAACACCCTGATGTAGGTGTCATGCTTGTCCAAGTACCAGTGGCCTACCTTGGAAATCATTTTCTTGGCTGCAACCAATAGTCCATGGCATTCCTTCTTAAAAAGATTGAAATAAATCTGTGTGATGAATTCATCGTAGATTAGGGAGTAAGACCTTTTATACTTGTTCTTCCACAACCCATTGAAATAGATGTGGACCGGGAGCTCTGTGACATGCCAACTCAGATTAATGTTGGATAAGATGTTTTTGGCGCACATGACGTCAAGAAAATATGAAGCCATGTAGAAAACTGGTGTCTCTCCCTCCTTCAGCGTATGAGATTGTTGTATATAGGTGCTCAATTGTTTAGAAATTATTTCCCCCTAGTTGAAACTGCTCTCAGATATTTCCACTATGTAAGTCAAGGGCATCCACGCTTTTGAAAATTTGGAGCAGTCCTTCTCTCTGTATAATCGACATATGATAGCCATCAAATAGATGTTTGGCTCCCTCAAATTGGTCGTAGCGTACCAACCATTGCTCTGGTTGGTGTACCTTCTGTCCTCCCTCCACCATGAAGCCATCACATGACTAGTGTCGTGGCATTCATAAAACCTCACCACGAAGTCCGTTTTCAACTGCTCCTCAGGATCTCTAAGCTTGTAGTATTTCTGAACTTCCATCGGTAAGAACACTCCGACACACCCACCATTTTCATCATTGATTAAACATTTATGTGTGTCTGTGTAGTCGATGAGCCACTTCAGGACTTCAATACACAGAAAAATAGGGGTTCTGCTTGCCACCATATGTAGGTATGACTGTCGGATGTTCGGGAACACTTCGTCGTCGAGCACTCTCACATATGGAACACTATGTGGGACATAATATGGGTAATCCTCTTGGTTGATTTTGTTAAAGAGTTCTCCTCAATGTGGGAGTGCCATCTTGGATCTAGTGGTTTCTTTTGTATCTCCAAAGGCTGAAGGTTGAATGAAAACTTTTTTTGTTGCCATCTTAATGACCGGTTATGGCCTCAGAGTGTATTCTAATTGTTTTATGACCCCTAGAGAAGAGCCTTCGCCTACCTCTAGTTCTTTCAGCTTCAGTGCCCTCGACGATCATCTGGTGGTTGGATTTATTAGCGACATTATTCCTGCAACTAAAATAAATCTTCAAAGACTGTGTAAAGAACAAAACCTGATAAAAAACATATAATTTGCAGCCATGTAAAATTTACATACTTGGATACATACCTATGAAGCTTGCTAAAACCTGGTTATTTTCATACTCACGGGATCTCTGCAGCCTTCAAATTACTCGTCTTTCTTCTTCAGATGCTCTGAATTTCCTTGCGTGCAGAATGATTTTTCTTACAACGGATCAAGAGAATTTAAACCAAGGAAGAACTTACAGTGTTGCATCAGTCATTCAATTCAGGTGATGAGTGAGATTTACAAAAATATGGCGCCGAATCTCTACAAATCAAATTCATCATGGGTTGACGGTAGAGGCGTGGGGGTGATGTGGTCTATCGGTGATTTTAAATGACTATTTTGATTGGCGCACGATGTAGAAACTAATTCAAGATTTGGTATTAATTAGCCCCTTAAATGCTCAAAATCTGATCGTATCTAACGCTAAAACGTCCCATCATGTTGCTCTCTTAGTGGGTGGATCGGGGATCAGGGGATGTGCTATGAACGTTTTTGTTGATGTCCTTCTGCAAAAGCTCCAACGTCGATCAATCTCACCATACAATGTTGTCGTGGAAAAGCTGACTCGGAGGTGTGACTCGGAATTAGGGAACCAGGAATGACTCGAGGAAAAATTAGACCGTATGATTGTCCAATCTAGCAAAGACACATGGCGTTGAAGACCAGTGGCCCAAATCATGTATATTAATCGGAGTCGAGACTTTCCTTAAGTTATTTGTTTGAAAACAAACCTTAGCTTGTCGATGCCGAAAAAGTATCTAGGGTCAGCGATCAACGACAAACCTATCGAGTGCTTCTCTTCAGATTAGCTTCCTTGAAAAAGCCCCAATGCAAAAAACGCATCGGGGATCAATGATCGGGGATATATTTTAGCATGGTCAGAATGTTTTTTGCGGTCCTTTTAGATTTTCCCCGATTCTGATAACCACATCGGGCATTGACTATCGACGATATCTTTTCTTTCTTTGTTAGCATATATTCCCCTTATCTTTTACCGATGTCGAAGGGGAATTGGCTATCGACGCTATCCTTATGCCAGACTTGTCTCAAAACAAAACTTACTTTTTCTGATACCAATGAGGATCGACACTTGATGAATGAGGTTTCCTAAGTGGTTCTTTTCCTTATTTGAATTCCTTCCAATGCCGAATCTGAGCGCGTCAAGTGAAGTGTTTTGGTTGTTGATTCTTTACTCAGGTGTTAAGGCCTTTTAAGTCATGGGGATCCATAAGTTCAAACAAACCTGAATAGATGATGAGAGTCATGCTAATAATAAAAGACAAAAAATTTCTCAAAATGAAGTCGAATAAGACAGTTGAAATATCAAGTGGTACCCCAAAAGGTAAAAAAATTGACATAGGCTTTTTAGGGTGTGTTGAGTGCTTAAAAAGTGGTGACTTACTGGGTGAAAGAAAAATATCTAATCCTACCTTGGGCTCGGCTGGTGTAAAATTTGGTTAAGAACTTAACTAGTTTTTATCAGAGCCTCTTTTATCCTTGCATTTTGAAAATCCATGGTTGGTGCATTTGGGCCTGYCTGTGGGGTTTTCAACCTTTATTCCACCTTCGTTTCCTGTAACCCTGACTTACGCCCCCTTTGAAAAGAGTCTAGTAAAGCATTCACTGGCACTAGGCCTTTTAGTTACYCTTATTCACTTGCTATGATGTTGCTCCACCTCCAAYGAGTGTCCATAGCCCCGACGACATCACCTCGACGTCACAGACCTTGCTCTGCTWCCAACGAGCGTCCATAGCCCCGACAGAGTTATCTACATACCCTCTCCTACTGTGCRCTCATTTGATATAGTTTATTTTGTTTCGGAAAAATTCCCTGAGCGAGTGGGAGAGGAGGACATTTGTTATTTGAAAAATGAGATGGTTAAGGTGAAATTTTTTCTAGCTCTATCTCTGAGGTACATGTTAAGGTTTTACTAGAACACCAGGCAAACACTTCATAACTTTTCCAAGGTTTTTCATCTGTGTCACTTAGATAGAGAACCCCTTAAAACAACCGCAGGTCCCCTAGTGCTTTTTGTGTGGTATGAGAGAAATGAGTCAGGAACAAAGTTCCTCATATCACATGAATTGAGATCAACCAATGTTTTGCAAAACACAATCTTCAAAAGCGCAGAAGTACAATAGAAAAAGACAAAACCAGAAAGCATTCCACAATTGACCTATCTAAAACAAACATCATGAAAACATAAACACATTTTTTTTAATGGAAATATTGTTTTAGGGCTTGGCCATTCATCGGGAGGGTGTCAGGTTCCCCCCTCATATTCTGCAGCCGATACGTTCCTACCCTAATATTCTCGGCCACCTGGAAAGGTCCGAGCCATAGATTTTGAAACTTAGAATGTTTTCCTTTTGGCTCATTTGCTCTGTCCCATTTTAGGACTAAGTCTACCTCTTCAAAATTCTTCTCTTTATCCTTATGCTTATCAAACCACATTTTCACTATCTGTTGATGAGATATGAACTTTAATTTTTCTTTCTCCCTTTATTCTTCCAACATGAGGAGGGTATCAATTCTTTGTTGTATGACTGATGAGGTCTATCCTCTCGAATTATGAGCAAGTTGAAGCGATGGAAGATACAGTCCATTCGGGAGAATGGCTTCCTGTCCGTATACTAGAAAGTATGGGGAATTCCCTATAGCTTCCTTGGGTTTAACTCTATCGGCCCATAAAACATTATGAAGTGAACTATGCCAATTACTCTAGTTGTATGCAACTTTTTTCTTCAATATCCTCACCAAGTTCTTATTAGTTGATTCTGCTACTCCATTCCCATGTGGATAGTAGTTTGCAAAGTATCTGATTATGATTCCTTTGTCTAGAGAAAAATCTGTTAATAAGGTGGAAGAAAAGTAAGTTGCATTATCAAAAGCAAGGATAGAAGGCATACCGAACCTTGTGATCAATTGTTGTTCTATGAATTGGATTACCACCTTTTTGTTTACATGAGTCAGAGGGATGGCCTCTGCCCATTTCGTGAACTAATTTGTGGCAGTTAGTATCTATCTATGTTTTTTTGAAGAACTTGGTGTAATTTCCCCTATGATATCTAACCCCCATTGCTGGAATGGCCTGGAAACAACCACCTGTTGGAGTGGGACAACTACTCTCTTCTCTCTCCCCATGCTTATTTGACAAGTTTTATAGTTGCTAGCATATGTGTGAGCGCCCCTGAATAGAGTAGGCCAATAATAGCCAACTCTCAGTATTTTAAGAGCAGTGGTGTTTCCTACGAAATGTCCACCGACAGGACCATCATGGAGCTCCTTTAGAACTTTTTATGCATCTTCACATTTGAGACATCTTAAAAGTACCCCATCATAATTAACATAGAAAAGCACCGAATTTATGAGGCGATATTGTGTGGATATTAACCTAAGAGATCTCCTTTCCCTAGGGTTTAGGTTTTCTGGTCAAGTCCCATGATGTAGGAGATAGGTTAGTTTCTTGTACCAAGACGTGTTCCCTTGGGAGATGTATGAAGCTTCACCACACCATAATACCAATTCATTCTCCCATCCGGGGTCTTCATTTACTTGGTTTTGGGATTCAACTGCCAGTTTGCATAACCCTTGTCCTTTAACTGGTTTAGCAGGTTTTATATCTAGATCAAATTCTTGGACTACTTCCATCCAATTCCTCTTCTTTCCCCCATCTCCTATTGAGTGAATAGGGATCAGACTGTAGGGTCAGGCACGATGACTTTGGTATGGTTCTTAAGGTTGTAAGACCCGAAGTGTTTCACGACCTTGTATACAACATAATCCTGCTTGTCTATAGCAGGGTAGTTTAGTTCGACCCCTTGGAGATTAGTGCTCATGAATGATATCAAGGCCTCATTATTGTCATCATCCTTATGAGTCAATACTGCAACTAATGATTGGTCAGAGGTGAAAGTATAGAGGAAGAAATATTTTCCAAAATTGGGACTTCATAACACTGGGGCTTGAGATATCACATTCTTAATATTGCTGAAAGACCTTTTCCGTTCATCGTCCCACTTAAATTCAACATCTTTACAAATCATTTTTTGTAGGGGTTTGATCATTTCAATGAAATCGAGGGTGAATTTCCTCACAAAATTGATTTTCCTAAAGAAAGATTTCATAACCTTTTTGTTGTGGCGTAATGGAAGATGAGCTATAGCCTTAATCCATTCCGGGTCTATGCGAATGTCTGCTTGAGATATAATGTGGCCTAACAACTTACCTTCCTCGACACCAAAAATAGTTTTATCAGGGTTTAAGGATATACCATATTTTCTACACCTTTTGAAAATCTAGGTTAAATGTCAAATATGATCTTCTCTGTTCTTTGAATACATGGTTACGTCATCCAAATAGACTACTACACATTTGTTGATTAGTCCTCGATACGGTACATCCATGGCCCTCTGGAAGGTTTCCCTTGCATTGATTAACCCAAAGGTAATACGTTTATAAGTGAAGGTTCCCCACTTGGTTCAAAAGGTAGTTTTCAAGTAGTCTTATTCTGAAACTAGAAGCTGGTTGTAACCTGAGAAACCGTCTAGTAGGGAGAAAATATCAGAGCCTGACATAGTCTGCAAAAGTTGCTCCATGGGTGGGGCTGGGTATTTCTCCTTTTCTTAAGCTCTGTTGAGGTTTATGAAATCTACGCATAGGTGGATCTCCCCAGAATGTTTCCTCACAGGAACCAAATTTGCTACCCATGCAGAGTGTCTAACTTGGAAAATAATCTTGGCATCTAGTAGTTTCTTTAACTCTTGGCACATGAGAGGCTCCAGGGATGAGTGGTGTTAGCACATAATCATGTAGGGGGTGCTCTCCTAAAAGAAGCGTCCCCTTGGGCAAAGAAAGAGATTCGGAAAACCCATTTTTCCAAAGTTTAGAGGGTGGGCACATCATTTTAACGAGTAGGCAGTTTCGGATGACCGAGATTTGCCCTCCCAGATTTGTGGTTGAGGTTTCATTCCGGAGCCCCCTCATTGTTCTAACTTTAACAGGGGGGGTCCGGAATTGGGGGCGCATCTCTCAAATGATCGATATTGAGGCGCCTAGACCAACGGTGCTCAAGCGATTCCGGACCCCCTCTGCCATTATGCCTTTAATAGTGGGGGGGGGTCTGGAATAGTGTGGTATTGACATGGGGCCCCCTTCCTGTCGTGTCACCTTCTCTACCATTTCCTCCCCTGCCATCTATTCTCCACTTGACTGTGTGATGGGGCCCGTTCCCTTTGGCCCCTCCTCGTTCTCCGACATCTGTCTCGCTCCATTCCATGTCAGCATCCCATAAATAATGTGTCCCCCATTACCATTATATCCAGTCACCTTCGCCCCTTTTTCTTGCCATGTGTCTCACCCCTGTTGTTTCCATGATCACGCCCTTTCCCCGTTCCATGTTAATCATGCCAGATCCTCCACGACCTATCCATTAGACCGTTCAACTGATCTAGGTGGAACCATGAGAAGACCTCCACGTCCTAGAGGGCAGAGTTGACCCGGATTGTTCCTGATCCCAAGGAAGCAGTTATTGAAGTTGTTGGAGGTGGTTAGACATCGTCTCCACCATAAATGGAAAGTCCGACAAAGGATTAAAGGCATTCCGATTCATTTGTAGGACAATCATGAGTCTGATTGCGTCTATCATAAGTGCACGATCGTCCAGAGTTTGCATGCGCAGACTGCCAGAAGACATGCAGACGCAATGTTTTAAATGCAGTGTCTCATTTTCGCTGTTGTTGTTTTTGTTTTGAGTATATGTAGGCATTTTTTCCATTTTGGAATCTATGGATGGTTGAGTTAGGCTCCCGATTGTAAAGTTTTAACAAAGCACTGGTTGATCTGGTTATGTATTGGTACTTGAGACTTCTTGCCTTATGAATGTTAGCTTCTTTCCATCTCTTTATTTACACTGTGTTAGAACAACTCGGAATTGGAGGATCCAGTCGAGTTGCGCTGTTATAGGATGATGTAGGTTGGATCACTGTAATAGTTGCATCGTCTCTAATCAGTTCTTGTATTTTCTCAATGCTGAATGATTTGGAATTGGAGGATCTAGTCAAGTCACCCTTCAGTTCCTCGAAACTCAGAACCAAGAGTATCTTGTATTCTGATTTTTTCTTCCTCAAGCTGCTGAAAGGCCTGATGCCCGAGGCAGTCTTGCTCACTCATCTCACCAAGTCTTCCACCTGCTCATTTTACAATCAACTCACTGACAGAAGTTAGATCATGACCTCCTTTGTTCTTTACATACCAAGCCTGGTCCTTGAGTTAGAGTGATACCTTCCTGGGTCTCTACCCATTTGATCACCCATTAAATTTATTCATGACATAAACTGATGGGTGTTGGGCTCTGCTCCTGTCACAATCCAGGTGTGACTTCCAACGCCAACAAGTGGTACTTTTGGAGCTTCTGTTGGAAGGGTTTTACTTTAGGCTTTAACGTGATAGTGTGTTGAATGATATGAGTATAATAAGTTTTCAAATCTCGGTAGGACCATGCAAAACCATATTGATATTGTCTGAAAATTTTGAGATAGGCCTTCCTTTCCTCTTTAGATATTGTCTTGCTGATATTTATATTTTTGGGGTTTTACAGGGTTACTAAATTTATAGTTTCGTGCATGGGACAAGAACTCCCTGTCTTTATGTTGGTTGACCCTTTGAACCTTTCTCTTAAGTCAAAAAGGTTTTCTAAATTAGCTACCCCTTTCGGTATCATGTGAGATCTTGGTTTTTCAGTCAGTTGATCTGTCTGAGGATCAATTTCTATTGATTTTTCCTGGAATACTTCATCGTCAATAGCCAGGTCTTTAAAATTATCCTGATTGGTCAAAAAGTTTACGATCTGTTCATCTCCTTCAAAGACCTTCCAATTAGAAATATTGTTGGGCACCGAGGATTTGTAGAGTAGCTCCACAGTGAACCGGAAGGCTTCATAATCTTCTATAGGTGATAGCCTTGAGGCAGCGGTGGCCATAGAATCAACAAAAATGTTCCTTGTTCTGGGGATCGCTATAATGTTGAAGGCCTCAAAATGTTCTATTGGCTTGTGTACTTCTCGTTGGTAATTCTTTAGGTGTGGAGAGTTGCAATGTATAATATTCCTTACTTTTCTGACGATGATTTCAAAATCTTCGAAAACCTTCAATTATTTAACGTTTAAGTCTATGGATTTATTTAGCCTTTGTACTAGAGCTTCATACTCGGTAGTGTTGTTTGTGCACTCGAATTCTATTCACAGGACAAGAAATGTCTTTTACCCTTTGGATCAATGAGGATGCACCCTGCCCCTGACCCTTATTGCAATTTAGATCCATCAAAGTATAAGGTCCAAACTTGTGGGTGAAACCTACCAACTTCCCCCTTTTTGTCACTTTCCTCCTCTCCTATTGTTTGTTCCATGATTTCTAATGCATGTTCTTAATAGAAGAGGGTTTCCTCTGCCGTCGTCGACAATTTTTCTCAAAAAATCATTTCGGAGTTTTGAGTAAGAAGGAAATCAGATGAGAAGGGGGAGAAATTCCCAAAATTGGAGTCACAGGAACAATTTCCTAGCATGGGGAAATCTACCGATGAGGGTTCATTAAGGGTTTCTAAGTCGGTGACAGTATGCTTTAGATATCTTTCCCTATCGACCCTGATCATATTCTGGTTTCCTTTTAATGGAAGGCAGAGGTGATCCCAGTCTGTACTAAATTATTTGTTTAACTTCTCAGACCAATCCCGACTTAATAACAATCCATAATCCTCTGGGATATCTACTACAATGATGTCAATTAATTGCACAAATTTAGGGTGTGTCGCTATTTTGATCATTACATATTTGAGTTCTCCCATGACCTCCACCTGGGTTCTGTCTAGTTGTATCACATGTTTATCACTTTTGAGGGGTACTACGTTTAATTTTTTGCAAATAAACAATGGAATAACATTTTAGGATGCTCTTAAGTCAACCAAACAATTATGGAGGTTTTTGTTGAAGACTTCAAACTTCAAAAGGAATGGTGGGAAAAATGTTTCCCCTTCTTATCTTCAGAGCATGTGTTCACAATTGGTTTATTTCTTAGATCTATGGGAGTTAGATATCCTCCTTGGTCATTGCTTGTCATGGGATTTTCTTTTGATTTCAATGCTTGTAACAAAAATTCCTTTTGCTGAGGGATTCTACACATGTCCATGACCGACATATTTGCCTTCAACTTCTTCAAATATCACACTATATTGTATTCTAGCTTGGGCGATTCTCATGTATGGATGTTTATAGTGTTTATTTGGGGAGAAAAAGATGCTTTTGGGTGATCAAAAGCTGGTTTTCCTCTCGAGGTTTGGGTCGTAGTAAGGTCGTTTGAGACAAGTTGACCCCTACTTCATGTTTTCACAACCAAGACCTCTGCGGGTTGTTCCTGAACCTCAAATAGGTCATGGTAAGACATAGATAGGTCAGGGTCCCATATCAACATGGTTGTTTCTTCTGGTGGATCAACTTCTTCCTGATCGACAATATTCATAACTGAGATGCTAGATTGTTCTGTTAGGGAAACTTCGTCTAGAAACCGGTTGGCCATTAAATTCATGGCATGCACCCATTCAGGGAAATATCTTTTAGAGTGTTTCTCTTGATGATAGGTACATAAAGAGCCAGATGCTACATTTCCTAGATCGATGTTTAAGTTGGTTGGGGGAGGTTCAATTGCTTTGAAAGGAAGATTTCTTTTAAAAAAGGGTTTATAGGGCCTCTAGCCTTGGTTTCCCTCCCCTGCACTTCTCTTCATGTCTATGATTTTGTTTAACAACTTCTTGACCATGCGTTGTAGGTATTCTATGTCTCCACTTCCCTTTTCAGGGCCTTGTTCTTTTTGTTTCCCTGGGGGTCTAGTCAATAGGAGTCCTCTCCTACGAGGAGGCTGAACTTCTTTCTTAACTAATGAAACCTGACCTTCTTTGCATCCTTTCATTTGGAACTCTAACGTCTTGGCTTCTTCAAAATTCTYAGCAAAGGTTGGTTTGGMAACCCTTTTCACAAACATGAAAATAGAAGCTAGGAGGGCATTARCGTATACTTCGATTTGCAACTCTTGAGCAGGTTTAGCTTCGGGTTGTAATTTGTTTAAGATAGTGGTAAATATTTTATTGAAGTCTTTAACCTTCTCCTTTGAACTCATGGTGGYGGTGAACAACTCGGCCATCGAAGCTCCTATACTGGTTTCTTCTTTAAATTTATCTAGAAAATCCTTTTGAAACTTCGTCCAACTAGTTATGGATCCCWCAGGTAAGTTAAAATACCAYGTGGAGGCTGAGTTCTCAAAAGTGTAGGGGAATAGCCTTCATACTACGTCTTCATGTTGGACATTCATCAGTCTAATAGCTATTATGAATTTTTTGATATGGTCTTCAGGAAATCCTGAGGTTTCAGGGTCAAATTTAGGGAGTAACTTCTTTGGATGTCGGGGAAGGTTATGTACTCTTCCAGGGATGGCCAAAGCATCTCTGGACAACCAAGGTTGATTATTCTGAGGTGGGTTTTCCCTTTCTTCATCATGGTCATTGTTATCTTCCATGTCTTCAGATCCTGAAGCTGAACATTTTGGCTTAAACCCTTCCTCTTTCGAAAAATCGTCAGGCTCAGAGAAGTTGTCGGCTGGTGTTTCAAGGATTAGATTAAGAGGATGCTCGATTTCAGTGAGGGTGAAATATATCAGGTCTTCTATTGTGTGCACAAAAACTTGGTCAAGGGACTCGACCACTGGTCTACTTATTTGTTTTCTTTGAGGAAGTAACATTGCTAAGGGAAATGCACCGATCTGTCGGGCGTAAGCTCTTTTGATTCTTCTGAATTAGTTCAATTCCTCATGAGGAAGAGAGTAAGGTATGTCAGGGAACATATGTTCTTCCTCGTGTTTGGGTGAGTTACTCGTTTCAAGAGTAATTAGTGTGTGTGGGTTGTCTTGGGAATGACTAGATTTCGTAAAAAATATCATCAGCCATTCATGCTTCAGGCCCTCCTTCTAGCGCCAATTCTGTTGAGGGGTCCTAAATCCATTTAACTCAACAATAGGAGCCAAACCCGCCACCGAGGCACAATTAGACTCTACAACGTTTAATAGTGGAATGGTTCTTTAGATCTTGAGATCCAGCCAAATTATCGATGGGCTTTACGTTTTCTGGTGAAAGCTTCTCCTTCAGTTAAGACATTCTCTTTTTTATTTTCTCTTATAGGTGGGACCGTTATAAGATAAAATCTGCTATAAATCAACTAGGTAACAAAATGGGAAAACTTAACTACTTGAGAAGGCTGAGCTTGGGATAACCCTTTCACTCTAGCATGCAGACAATTATTCTCTACCACAGGCCTAGTACTAATACATCAACTTGCCGGTGTTCCAATTATTGACTGAGATACAATTTATCAGAAGAAAACATGCATGTGATAAACAATGGTAAGAAAAATAATTTCCTTAACTCTCATCATCAATCACATATTAACACAATGATTTACTTTTCATCATTAAAGACAAGAACTATAAAATATTGAATTAGATAACTTATCAACAGTTTTAGAAGTTATTACTCGTTACAACATCCATTCATGAGATAAAAATCAGAAATAATTCTTCATTAGATCCAATCACACATGCTTTTGACAAAAAAACAAACTTGTCTCTGGTCCTAAACATGACTTCTCAATTAAAGCGACTCCGAAATAGTTCTTTACATATCCAAAAAATGAGGGTCTTAGCAACAACCATCGACCTTTTGCTAGCAGGTTGATCCTCCTATTTATAAGATATTATTAACTAAAAATAACTATTAAAGTGTAGCTAAGTAAAACAAAACTCGCCACAGGGCACTTTCTTCTATCAGTCTTCAAAGAGTCATCAAATGATCTCACTTGAGTGGATGACTCTTCTCGTACTCCGACCACTTGACGAAGAGATCCTCGCATGTGTTAGCATACGAGAATCTATGTTGTTCCATTGGGGCCAAAAGGGTATCTCTTATCTCTACTTCCCATGCTCGATCCTTGACTATTTTGGCGCTTAATTGTTGCAACATGGCTCGAGCTTTGATCAGGTTTTCCATGAACTGCAACACTTTTCCTCGCGTCATGTCCACCACCTTTTCTATCTACGCATCCCATGACGAGTCTTGTTCATCATGTGATTTGACTATATTGCGCAAGTCGACAAAGTCATCAGGTGTGTCGAATTTGGGGAGGCCGGTGTCTATCATTTCCTAGTCGATCTTGGTCCAACTCTTTTCGCACTCGACCCATTTCTCTTGGATTTCCCGATGAGGTTCTTGAGCCATTTTTCCCCAATATTCGACCGATTTATTTATGCGGTCGAGGCTGCTTTTCTTTAGCACCCGGATGCCTTGCTCTTCAACATCTCAGCCTTGTTGGACTGCGTTGATATAGTCGATCCTTTCCATGGCTTGGTGTGATTTCTCGTACCACCTGTCCATATCCTTACACGTCGCCAGCTCCATGAGGGTGTCTTCTTGAATCTCATCTATCCTTGCAGTGAATAGGTGTCGTTCATCTGTAAATTTACTGTAGGGCTCATGAAATTCATAGCCAGTCTGCACCTAAAACAATGTCACAACCTCCCATGTCGATAGCGAACATATGGGATTTCAGGTGGTAGTCATCAATTTGGAGACGCACATTTTCACAACACCTTCCACATTTCATGGAATCACCATTGGCAATCATGATTTGGAAATTATTGACGGCATGGATGTAGCAATGAGTTTCTTGGGCAATGCGGCGATGAATAAAATTATGGCTACTGCCACTATCAACCAAAATAATGACATTTTGATGCTTGATGTAACTGATTAGCTTGAGGGTTTGGGGAGCGGAGAAGCCAGTGACAGCATTGAGGGAAATGATTGGTTCTACTTCGGGAGGGTTTGAGGGAGGGGTTATGTCAGTGGATTCAGGTGACTCAGACACAAGGGGAGTTTCTACATCCTCTTCCAAAATATCCTCGGAGATGGCCATAAAAAGCTTTTGTTCTTTACACTTGTGTATTGGAAAATATTTGTCATCATAGTTATAACAAAGGCCTTTGAGTTGGTGTTCAACCATTTCATCCCTAGTCAATTTTTGGATATTTAGTGGAGTAGAGGGAGTAGTGGGATTTACTGGTTTAGGGCAAGGGATAAAGGAGGGTTTTCGGTTTTGAGAAGATACAACCTGTTGTGCTTCTTTAGCTCTTTTAGTAGCCTCCACCCAACTCTAAGGCCGAGCCATGAGGACATGGCCCGAATCTCATCGTTGAGGCCATTGATAAAACACTCTTGGAAAAAGGCATCAGACATGCCCTATGTTCTAAAATCCAGGCGCTCAAATGCAGCTATAAAGTCTTCCACTATTCCTAATTGTTTCAACTTTGTCAAATGGCCCAAATGGTTGGTGTCAGTGTCAAAGCATTCATAAAGCTCTGCACAAAGTGTGTTCGAGAAATATACCCTTGAGGAGAGGTTTTTCTCCATTGACACCATTGCCACCATTCTTGATATAGATGGAGAACACCATACCAGAGTTTGGCCAAGTCATCTGTAATGTCGTATAAAGAGAAATAATGTTCCATTTGGGTTACCCAACTAGTGGGGTCCGAGCCATCAAATTTGGTCACATCTACCTGCGGTAGGTGTAGGTCACGTTGAAAGTGATGGTTCTGAGAGTTATTGGAATGAGAGGAATGGTCACCTTCAGGATGTGGAGGTGAGGAAGACGAAGGGTTATGTGTAGGGATATGTAGTTTGGTGCAAAGTGCCGAAAAGACTGATTCAAGCTGGGTGGTGAGGTCTTGTTTGATTTCCTCCATTGAGGACTGCATGGTGGTATTGATGGTTGCAACATTGGCACTGAGTTGTTTCACTTCTTGTTGGGTTTTGATGAGACTAGATTGCAAGGTGTTGAAGCGAGCTTCTAAGTCTTGGCTACAGGTATGGGCCATGAGGATGGGGGAACCGAAAAGGAGCGGGCGGGGTAAAATTTTTTGCCGAAAAATGATATGGATGAATGTGATAAGGGCGAAGAGATGAATCCAATGGAAGAGGTCTCAAATAATGGTGAAGAATACTGCAGAGAGAAAATGCCCAAACACTTAACCAGAAATAAATGTGCATTTACTTGGCAACCCGAACACATTTGCGCGGCAATAGATCTTGTCTGTTTTAATTTGTTTATGTTTCTATCCCCATGGGTTAGGTATTCAAGGGTTTGACAGAAAAGGGTTTGCCCTATTCTATAGCTCTCTGATATATGTGCAAGGTCCAACAGTAGTACTCGTCCCAATATCTCAGGGCACTAACTAAGGAGGATAGACCGTACCCTTAACCATGCTACCCGACTACCTAGGTACTAGAGAGTATCTTCCCAAGTGTTGTTCTCGGTGACACTATAGCAGTCAGGCGACTGATCGGTTTATCTAAAGAGGGCTTTAGGTAATCTAGGTCGATCCGTACATAGGTGTTGTCTGATGCGCTACCACTCGAAAGGGTACCAACATGGCTTACAAGGGTGGCCAACATATGTGTGCTTAAGTACCACTTGTATTTCCTGCGTGTATGAATCCCTCAACCGCGGGTTGATGCATGTAATGTCAGATCTTTGTGGCTTAAAGACGTCGGAATACATCTCTACCCTGAAAAAAATTAACCCAGACTTTTTGCCGAGGAAAGTTCTCTGATACCACTTGTAATATACCAGATATAAAATGTATGCAGAATAGAAATAAAATGCTAGAATGGCAGAATAACAACAATATAACTAGAACATTCACCACAATAACACTAAAATGATAAGAGAATAATAACATAAATAACACTTTGAATTTGAAAGCAATGTTCACGGGCCTCTTTGAGGGGGCAACCTCCAGTTTAGCAGAGCTCTATTACAATAATATCCAAGTTAGCGTTCTCATACCCTCGACTCCTATTTATACTAAAAAGAAGCATCTAGAGGAAGATCCTTCTAGAAGCGGAAGCTTCTATCAAGTCTTCTTACATCCACCTTATTCTATTTTATTAAAAGGCCTTATTAATATTGACCTTTATTACATCCAAATATATTGTTCTACCTATGTGCGGGTTAGGACCCCAACATTGAGATGCCGATTTCCTACTGTGGAGCTTCCTCCTTTTGCTCTCCCAACCCTGGCTCATCCACCAGACTGTCCACTTGATTTTCTGGTACATCGATTAGTTCAGTGTCTAAGACACTTTCGACCTCCTGGTCATTCTATGGAGGGCTCCAAATTTGAGCATTAAGAGTTGGGGAAGAAGCCTTCTCGGGCTCCTTTTTCTCTGTGATCTGCTAAGGATTCATGAGGGATACCTCCAGACTTTCTTCATCATCATAGATGTTTAACAATTCATAGAGGGGGTTTGGTGTACTTCCTCTCCCTGATGTTTCTACTATCTCCGACTGAGTTGAAACATCCTCTGGTGATCCGACCTGCAACATTGAAACTTCAGGGTTATCCAAACCGATTATTTCATCAATTTGTATCAACTCAAGGCCGCTTAGACCTATCCGAATTTCATCTGGGTTGTCAACAATGGCCCCTATCATTCCTATGAGGTTCGGGTGATCTTGTAGTTGATCAATTACTTGTTGCGCATGTTCTATCATGAGAAATCCCCTTGCCCATGCATCCCATGTCATAGGAAACCCTCTATCCTGCACCAAAGCCACTAGGGGAACCTCTGTTGCTTCAGTCACTCTGATTTATTCCCTGGATTTGAGGGCTTCTTGAGACGATTACTCTATGGTCATCTCCTGTTCATCTAGGCTCATGGCCCCGAACCTGTTCATTTTGGGTTCGACCATCCGTGCTACCAACTCGTCCTAGTCCTGGGCATTTTCTGTGAAGAATTCATCTTCAAATTTGTCATGGGCGTACGACCAGTAGGACGATACTTGTGAATCATGTTGCAAGACCATTCCCTTTGGATCATTCTTGCATAATCGGCTTGTCTGGAACCTAAACTTGAGATGGATCAACCCTTCTTGTTTGGATTCACCTGTGTTTTTAATGAAGTAGAAACCTACATGGAAACCATAGGGAATGAACGCTCGCTTCTTGTCCTTGACCAAGGTGGTGTTGTAGCCTTGCAAGTGTTAGAATATAGAAGATGGTGTGCTCATTTTACCATTGACGATACCCTCGTCACCCAACCACAGGCCGAAGCCTCCCTCCGAGCACCTTAACCTTGACTGAGAATTCCTCTAGAAGCAAACCCTAGGCTAGATAGCCAAACAAAGGGCAGCGCATCTCTCCCCAAGGATAGCGCAACACAAAAGAATGATCAGATTGTCCCAAACCCTAGCCAAGAGATATTGAAGCCAGTGCACCACTTTCCAGCTCTCCCATAAACTTGTGCACCAAACTATTGCTGCCTGCAACTGCCTGCATAGATTTGGCTCTCATTGCAACTACTGAGATGTGACAAATGAGAACTGGTGCCCTGTATTTATAGTGGTTCTACCAGTTTTGCTGGGGCCGACTTCTCCTTCTAGATAAGTGTCTGTTCAGTATAATATTATTATTTCT
>ML812809.1:77007-127898 GCA_009831015.1 Picea engelmannii
ATTCCTTATTAACAAGAATGAAATAAATCCATGCGATGAATTCATCGCAGATGAGGGAGTAAGACCCTTTATACTTGTTCTCCCATATTACCCTGAAATAAACATGGAATCAGAGCTCTGCGACATGCCGGCTCAGATTCATGTCGGTGAAGATGTTTCTAGTGCACATGACGTCAAGAAAATATGGATCCATGTAGCAAACTGGTGTCTCTCCGTCCTTCAGTGTCTGAGCTTGTTGTATATAGGTGCTTAGTTGTTTAGAAATTATTTCCCCCAAGTTGAAACTGCTCCCAGAGATTTCCACTATGTAAGCCAAGGACATCCACGCTTTTGAAAATATAGAGCAGTCCTTCTCTCCATATAATCGACATATGAGAGCCATCAAATAGATGTATGGCTCCCTCAAATTGGTCGTAGAGTACCAACTAGTGCTTCAGTTGGTGTACTTTGTTTCTTCCCTCCACCATGAGGCCATCACCCGACTAATGTTGTAGCATTCATATAAATTCACCAGGAAGTCTGTGCTCAACCGCTTCTCAGGATCTCTAATCTTGTAGTATTTCTGAACTTCCACCGATAATAACACTCCAACACACCCACCATTTTCATCATTGATTAAACATTTATGTGTGTCTATGTGGTCGATGAGCCACTTCAGGACTTCAATATAGGGAAAAATAGGGGTTCTGCTCACCACTATATGCAGGTACGACTGTCGGATGTTCGGGAACACTTCATCATCGAGCATTCTCACATCGATCACTGTGTGGGACATAATCTGGGTATTCCTCCTGACTGATTTTGTTAAATACCTCTCCCCAATGTGGGAGTGCCATATTGGACCTCTTGGTTTCTTCTGTATCTCCAAAGGATGGAGGCTGAATGAAAACCTTCTTTGTTGTTGTCTTAATGACCGATTCTGTCCTCAGAGTGTATTCTAATTATTTTGTGGTCCCTGGAGAAGAGCCTATGCCTATCCCTGGTTCTTTTAGCTTCGGTGCCCTCGACGATTGTATGGTGGTTGGCTTTCTTGGCGGCATTGTTCCTGCAACTACAATAAACCTTCAGAGATTGTGTAAAGAACAAAACTGTATAGAAAACATATAATTTGCAGCCATGTAAAATTTACATACTTGGATACATACCTATGAAGCTTGATAAAACCTGGTTATTTTGATACTCACGGGATCTCTGCAGCCTTCGAATTACTCTTCTTGCATCTTTGGATGCTCTGAATTTCTTTGTGTGCAGAATGATTTCGCTTACAATGGATCAAGAGAATTTAAATTAAGGAAGAACTTACCGTGTCACTTCAGCGATTCAATTCAGGTGATGAGTGAGATTTAAACAATTCTTCCGCCGAATATCTACAAATTAAATTCATCATGGGTTGACAGCGGAGGCGCAGGGGTGATGTGGTCTATCGGTGATTTTAAACGGCTATTTTGATTGGCACATGAGGTAGAAACTAATGCAAGATTTGGTATTAATTACCCCCTTAAATGCTCAAAATTCTATCGTATCTAATGCTAAAACATCCCATCGTGTCGCTCTCTCAGTGGGTGGATATTTAGGTTGCATGACATGCCTAAGGAGATCATATTTGATAGAGATACGAAATTTACTTCGAGCTTTTGGAAATATTTAATGGATGGTTTTGAAACCAAATTTTTGTTTAGCAGCACCTATCACCCTTAAACTGATGGATAGACAGAGCAGATAAACCAAGTATTAGAGGACATGTTAAGGATGCATGTAATGCATTAGCCTAAGAAGTGGGAAGACTACCTACCACTAGTAGAGTTTGCCTACAACAATGGCTATCAAGAGTAATTGAAGATGAACCCTTTTGAAGCTCTCTATGGTAGACAATCCGAAATTCCAATCAACTGGAATAATCTAGTAGATAGAATTACAATCGAGCCAGACAAGATGAAAGAAATGGAACAACAAGTAATTCAGATAAAGAAAAATCTCAAAAATAGCTCAAGATAGATAGAAAATCTATGCAGAGAGAAAGAGGACTCCTAGAGAGTTCAAAACAGGGGATCATGTGTATCTCAAAGTTAGACCCAGGAAAAGCTCCTTGAGAATGGGAGCCTGTGCCAAGTTGGCACCTCGGTATTGTAAACCCTTTGAAATTTTGGATAGAGTGGGACATGTAGCCTATAGACTAGCACTTCCTCCCATAATGAAGACAGAATTTTTTCCAGGTTTTGTTATTAAAGAAATATGTACATTATTCTAATCATATTATTGCATGGTCTGTGATTCAGGTGGAAACAGAGGGAGAATTCCTACCAGAACCTCAATGCATAATAGATAGGAAGGGAACCCCACTCTGGAACATAACCATTGAACATGTCAAGGTGCAATGGAAACACTTTGTCCTAGATGAGGCTACATGGGAAATGGACGATGCCATGAAACATGCATATCCATTTTTGTTTACTTCTATACAAACAAAGAACATCGACATATAGAACATTGAGGGAAATGTTCCTTTAAGAGGGAGGGGATTGTAATACCCGTGTTTCCCCCAGTATGAAAATATAACTATAACTGGCCAAGAGACTATGGTAGACTAGATATGTGTGAATGTTTGAATTTGATGAACCTTTGTATAAAATGTCATTGTATGCATTTTATGTTATTAATAGAAAATGGATAAGTGTTACGTAACTTTTGAAAGGGGGGTTTGTCGAGATAGACCATGGATGCTATGAAAGAGATGGTGAGGGGAACAAGAAATGGTTGAGATGACCCCCACCAAACTAGTACCTTACTGGATTTAATGACTCAAAATGGTCATCTGAACCAAATATGAATTACTAGTCAGAGTGGTAGCTGTAAGAGTCCTCCTCAAGAGTTAATGAGGAGATGGGGCAGAGTACCCATCTGTAAGACTTCCAGACCTGACCACGAGTTGGGGATTTAGACCCATGCAACCTTGGTGGGAAAGGAAAGAAAGAGGTAATTCATGGGCAGAGGCGAGAGAGAAAGCAGATTTGTGAAGAGAGCAGAGTCGAAAGAGAAATCTCGAGAAGAAAAAAGAGTGTTTTGTAGCTCTTTAGTTCGAGGAAGAACTGGGAAATAATATTGTTCTGGATGTAAGAATCTATTGGCAAGGTTTTCATTACAAGATGATAAATGAGGCTGGAAAGTGATTGTGGAAGTACTCGATCAAACCTCCTTGCTTGGCACAGAGAAGACCCATTGCTAGGATTTCGTGGGAGGAGGAGAGTAACCTCTGTCCTGTTGCTAAGTGAGAAGAAAGTGTCTCTCTCATAGCATCATGGTATAGATTGGGGGTGGCCAACGGTAATCTGTCAGGAGTGGCTGTGCCTATGTTTGGGTGGAAACATGCACCCCTTTCAGCAGTCACCTCACGAACTCTGGTTTTCTAATAAGTATCTTCATACTTTATGTACTGAAATGGAAATGGTGATCGAACATATTTAATGTATATGTTTGAGTTTTGTGTTGAATGGTTAAGTTATAAATATGCATTATCTCTCTGTGAACTCCTGCTTTTAAATGGGTGTATGCTTGACTCAGCTGAGAAGTTAAAGAGTTGTAAGATGTAATCCTGCAATAATGTCGGGGAAAGATTTATTGGAATGTTTAAGTCCTGTCGGTCTCTAAAATCTACCCTCATGGGAATTCCAAGTTCAAACCCTGTGGAAGGAGGACGCATCCTTCATATATTTCACTCGCATGACCGAGTGCTCATGCCCATGTCCTTAATCGATTTACGGCTAAAGAAATTTATGCGTAAGCCCACAAGAGTTTTCAAAGGACCTGTGTGACCAAGCTCTGGGAACCCTGTGCTAGGCCCGAAAGAAGTTAAGCCCTCTGGCTTTAGAACTCTGAAAGTTCAGAAATCCAGAGTGCTTTGACCCTACTGTTTATAAATCGACCGAAGGCAATTGATAGTTACGGTTACCCACCAGGTTAACAGGCACTTGGCGGTTTCCTTATCCGGGATAGTTAGACTTACCCCACCATTAAACCTTGACCCATTTAGTTATCATGAAGTAACATGAACCACCGATTTGAGAGAATTCAGGAGCCCCTTGTTCATTGGATCCACGTCGAGGAAACTTCAAAAACGTCCCACTCTATGAGAAAGGGGATGATATATCATCAAACTCCCCAAACTCCAAAGTCATGAAGTAATGAGAGCTGCGGATATGGAAATCCAGTGGGAATCACTCTCAGTCATTAGATCAAACTTAGTGGAGAGGTAGCACCAAGCACTTCGGTGAAGTCCTACTCTTGGAAGAAGATGGAAACTACATGCCAAAACTCCCAAACTTCTGGAGTTGCGAAGTAATGCAGATCATTGATCTAAGGACCATTCAAGATTTCTTTCAACCGTCCGATAGATCAAGAAGAAGGCCTCATGTGCAACACTTCGGTGAAGTCCTACTTTGGGAAGAAAGGAGTGTGGAGTGGGTAGAAACCCACGCCAGAGCTATGAATTGACAAGGGCCATAGATCTAGGAAATTTTTGAGACCTCCCCTGATCGTCAGATCTAGGTCATGATCAACCCGATGCTGACCACTTTGGGAGTAAGGAGGAAGACAAACCATGGATCCCCTGAACGCCAAATTTACGAAGTAACGGAGGCCGTCGATCCATGGGTTACATGGACACACCTTGACCATGATATTGAAGAGCTTGGAAGCTATCAGTCCAGAGTGATGTGGCACAATGATGTCATCCAAGGTGATGTGGACCCATGATCAACGTGTCACGTGTCAGCTGGATTTGTGCATTTCACAGACCCTATAAGCCCATTAACACGTGACACATGTGACTCGTTGAAGGGGCCACATGTCATCTCTATCTTGTCGCGTATCACACATGGCACTCACTGCTTGGTCCATTTGGTGGGAAGACCCACCTACATTTTCCTTTGCAATTAGTACGTCGCCACGTGTGAGGGTAGACCCTTCGAGAGTTCAAGAGTTCAAGACTCTAAGGGTTTGGGAAGCAGTGTCGTGGTTAATTTAAAAGGTCTGAAGGCCGGAGCAACATGGAGAGATTTCAAAACTCCAGGAGTTCGGAGCTCTGAGAGACATGGGATGTTAGAACGTTAGAACGTATGCTCCCAAAGGGATCGAAGGCTGGATCTACATGGCAACACCTCGGGAATTCGGGAATCCGAAACTCTGGAGGACATGTGCACAGAAGACAAAGGGGACGTTCAACATTGAAGCATCGAACATTGAATTTCCCACTAGCTTGTGTGTCAGACAAATATTAAGCCCAGTCGTGGGATTGGTTGATGGATGGACCTTCCCCGCGGGAGGTAGGAACCTAGAGATGGTATGAACGAGATGGAGACACGTGGGAACCATGTGACCCTCAACCAATGAATGCCCGAAGAATTTTGAGAAGCCATAACTTGTATACCAGAGATCGGTTTTGAGCCTGGTAGCAGTTGTTAGAGCGCTATGGGTGAGTAGAAGAGAATGCAAACATCAGAAAGAGGATTTGAGATGTTTAAGGAAAGTGAAATTTAGATGCCCCATACCCAAAAAAAAAAGGTTCTTTAAGGGGTTGGGTGTGTTACACCTACTTTAGTGGAACCTTTGGACAACCTTTTTGTAAGTTATAATTGGTCAAATTTATATCAACATATTTGGATTTTTTTTTTTTGTACTGGGGGAATTGGCAACTCGCAGTTCTCGTACTCGCGTGACACGGGGTCGATACGCGTCCACTACCACTATAACCCCAGGTGCTTCAACGCAACCTGCAAGAATGGAGAACAATTAAATTGGGGTGAGAATCAACCTTGAGACCTCTTTTTACATATTTCCTTCCATTTACATGACACTTGCCAATCGGTCTACACCCCTGCGGGCTGCATATTTGGATATTAACATCTCTGTTAATGAAAATTTTATAATTAATATTATGGTTCAAACATGTTTCATTGTCATGTTATACAAAATAAAATTAAAAACAAATGGTTTATTCTTCATTATTTTACAAAGTCCTACTCTAATTGTAGCCTTGGAGGATGCTCATGTAAGTTACAATTGTTCAAATTTATAATAACATGTTTGTATATAATTAATAACTCAATTAATGGCATGTTTTTTTTTATCTCTTTTCTTTATCATGTGAATTTGCAGTGATGTGTAGGTGGACACACTATAAACAAGTGTTGCATGGCAGCGTAGTCCCTTCCAGGTTGGAATGGGAATAAATGCACTGCTACGACAGGATCGAGCACAAGCATGTGGGAAGCAGCTTGAAGTACATGTGGTGTCCATGCAGAGGATGACTTGTGGCAGCGTGTCATAGACCAGCCATAAGACATTTGGCTTGTAGATGACCCCCAAAGTTAATATGTGAACGAGGTAGTTTTTTCATGGGGTGTGTATAGTTCCAACATGGGACTTAGAAAATTTCTATCTCAATGAATTGCAATAAAGGTTCCTATAAAAGAGGAACATGAAGCATACACATTAAACATCCAAATATAAGAAACACAATTCTGTGACATCCAACTTAGTTGAAGGAAAAAAAAATTAGCATTTCCGAATTAGTTTTCTTTGAAATTTATCAAAAATTAATAATGCCCTGCAACAAAGGTTCTTGGAAAAAAGGACTAGTAATCACACGCATTTAACATTCAAATATAATAAATACAATTTCCCGACATCCAACAAGTTGAAGGAAAACAAAATTTGCATTCCCGAATTAGTTTTCTTTGAAATTTATCAAATAATAATAATGTATGTTACATATTTCTAGAATTTGTACCATATTTCTGGAAATTTAAATACATTTGTCATATAGACTGGGATTGGGGCTCCCGCGGACCATAAAATAAATAAGTACAAGAAATAGGAATGTAGAAAGAAGAAGTGCACGACGGTAGAGAGGAAGCCCTGAATTTTTTTTTGGAAGTTATGAGTCTTTGGTTAGAGATTTCTATTTAAAGAGGTAGAATAATTGGATTGATAAAGAAGACAAGATGAGACCAGTATAGACTTGCTATGAAGCCGATGCATTTTTGTTGTTATTGTCGACGACCACTGGAATCATGCCAACTAGTTATTGCCCTTTGTCGATGAGCTTGTCCATTCTTCAATGTAGCTTCTCATGGGGGCCACATTGATTTCATCCCGGATTTCTATGTAGAAAAGCACGTTTTCTAATTTCCTTAGATCCATAGAAACACTATGCAGTTCCTGTTCAATTTATTCATTGTGTACCGAATAGTCCACTAGCCAGTTCCCGACCTCATATACACCATATTAAAGGATGTTGTAAAATTTTTCTAAAGATAACCCCTTTAAAATATCAAGTAGTTCGTTGAAGGATTCTTTGGTCAAGGACAAGGATTTGAAGATTAGGTTTGGGTCTTGAACCTCGTTGGTACTTCCAACTAATTCTATTTGGGTCAGGTTTTTGAATAATTATTCTTTTTCTAATATGGCTTGTTCACATGATTCGACAATGAGCTACAGGGTCTTAACTTTCTTTTGTCGGCATGCTTTTATTTGTTTGATCCGCTTTGGGGAGGGGAGATCCTCTTGTCTTCTTTTAAGATCCGAGTTGTTGATGGCATGGTTGGCGAAAGGGATCACCATCTGTTCATAGAAATTTTCTTCATTTTTAAAATTCGTCTGCAAATGTCCGTGCAAATAATTTTCCCTCTTTCAAAATGAAGCTATATTGATGTTTCCCAGGATTCAGTAATTAGCTGCATTATTTTCTTGATGTTCTTCTTTACAATGGCTCAACACAATGTGAGGAGGCTGGAGGATCCTTTTAACTTGGCTGCAAGGGTAGCAAGCACGGTTTTTTCTAAAGGACTGGAAAACTCTGGGGTAGCAATGAAATCATCCTCCAACTCCTTGACCTGGCTGTTCGGTCTGGCATTCTCCACTTCAATTCCTCCAATGGAATGATCAAGAGCATCACCAGTTACGCGGTGAAATCGGGAGATTTGGGACGGATGCATTTTTCTAAAGTTAATCTCTGTATGAGATTTGCCTTTCTTGTTTGTTACATCTCTGTTTTCAATGATTAAATTTTTAGATTGGCTGTAAAAAGCAACGCTCTAGAATAAGAAGGATACATCTTCGTAAAAAATGTCGGTCTCAGCTATTTCCATTGTTGAACTATGGTGCATCACGTCCGCGGATGGGTGAACTTTGTGCATGTGTTCAATTTTAGTTTCAAGCTCCATGTGCTCACTTTCAATTTTGAGTTCTTCCGCCTGCCCTACAATGTTTTTTCTCTCCTTTGTCAGAGGAAGCTTGTGAGAACTATCAATTTTTGCGCGAGGAGGGTTCTCATCTCCTCCTCCGTTTGAAGATTTTGGGGTTGCTTTTTTACTGGGGTGGGTTGTTGAAGCAATGCTCCGTGATGTCGTGCTCTATAGGTGTGTCCATTTGGTGGGAGGACCCACCTACTTTTTCCTTCGAAATTAGTACGTTGCCATGTGTGAAGCAGTGTCCTGGTTAAGTTAAAAGGTCTGAAGGTCGGAGCCATGTGGAGAGATTTTGAAACTTCAGGAGTTCGGAGCTCTAGGAGACTTGGGATGTTATAACGTATGCTCCCAAAGGGATCGAAGGCTGGATCTACGTGGAAACACCTCGGGAATTTGGGAATCAGGGACTCTGGAGGACATGTGCACATAAGATAAAGGGGACGTTCAACATTGAAGCACCGAACGTTGAATTTCTCACTTGCTTGTGTGTCAGACAAAGATTAAGCCCAGTCGTGGGATTGGTTGATTGATGGACCTTCCCCACGGGAGGTAGGAACATAGAGATGGTATGAATGAGATGGAGCCACATGGGAACCATGTGACCCTCAACGAATGAATGCCCGAATAATTTCGAGAAGCCATAACTTGTATACCAGAGATCGGTTTTGAGCCTGATAACAGTCATTAGAACACTATGGGTGAGTAGAAGAGGATGCAGACATCAGAAAGAGGATTCAAGATGTTTAAGGAAAGTGAAATTTAGATGCCCCATACCCCAAAAAAAAGGCTCTTTAAGGGGTTGGGTGTGTTACACCTACTTTAGTGGAACCTTTGGACAATCTTTTTGTAAGTTATAATTGGTCAAATTTATATCAACATATTTGGGTTTTTTTTTGTACTGGGGGAATTGGCAACTCGTGGTTCTCATACTTGTGTGACACGGGGTCGATATGCATCTGCTACCACTATAACCCCAGGTTCTTCCACGCAGCCTGCAAGAATGGAGCACAATTAAATCATGGTGAGAATCGACCTTGAGACCTCTTTTTACATATTCCCTTCCATTTACATGGCACTTGCCAATCTGTCTACACCCCTGCGGGCTGCATATTTGGATATTAACATCTTTGTTAATGATAAATTTATAATTAATATTATGGTTCAAACATATTTCATTGTCATGTTATGCAAAATAAAATTAAAAAAAATGGTTTATTCTTCATTATTTTACAAAGTCCTACTCTAATTGTAGCCTTGGAGGATGTTCATGTAAGTTACAATTGTTCAAATTTATAATAACAAGTTTGTATATAATTAATAACTCAATTAATGGCATGTTTTTTTTATCTCTTTTCTTTATCATGTGAATTTGCAGTGATGTGTAGGTGGACACACTATAAACAAGTGTTGCATGGTAGCGTAGTCCCTGCTAAGTTGGAATGGGAATAAATGCACTGCTATGACAGGATCGAGCATAGGCATGTGGGAAGCAACTTGAAGTACATGTGGTGTCCATGCAGAGGATGACTTGTGGCAGCGTGTCATAGACCAGCCATAAGACATTTGGCTTGTAGATGACCCCCAAGGTTAATATGTGAACGAGGCATTTTTTTCATGGGGTGTGTATAGTTCCAACATGGGACTTAGAAAATTTCTGTCTCAATGAATTGTAATAAAGGTTCCTAGAAAAGAGGAACATGAAGCATACACATTAAACATCCAAATATAATAAACACAATTCCATGACATCCAACTTAGTTGAAGGAAAAAAAATTAACATTTCCGAATTAGTTTTCTTTGAAATTTATCAAAAATTAATAATGCCTTGCAACAAAGGTTCCTGGAAAAAAGGACTAGTAATCACACGCATTTAACATTCAAATATAATAAATACAATTTCCCGACATCCAACATAGTTGAAGGAAAACGAAATTTGCATTCCCGAATTAGTTTTCTTTGAAATTTATTAAAAAATAATAATGTTTGTTACATATTTCTAGAATCTGTTCCATATTTCTGGAAATTTAAATGCATTTGTCATATAGACTGGGATTGGGGCTCCCGCGGACCATAAAATAAATAAGTACAAGAAATAGGACCGTAGAAAGAAGAAGTGTGCGACGCTAGAGAGGAAGACCTGAAAAAAAGAAATTGGAAGTTATGAGTCTGTGGTTAGAGATTTCTATTTAAAGAGGTAGAATAACTGGATTGATAAAGAAGACAAGATGTGACCAGTATAGACTTACTATCAAGCCAATGCGTTTTTGTTGTTATTGTCGACAACCACTGGAATCATGCCAACCGGTTGTTGCCTTTCGTCGATGAGCTTGTCCATTCTCTACTGGAACCATTCTTCAATGTAGCTTCTCATGGGGGCCACATTGATTTCATCCTGGATTTCTATGTAGAAAAGAACGTTTTCCAATTTCCTTAGATCCATAGAAATACTATGTAGAGCCTGTTCAATTTCTTCATTGTGTACCGAATAGTCCACTAGCCAATTCCCGACCTCATATACACCATATTAAAGGATGCTGTAAAACTTTTCTAAAGACAACCCCTTTAAAATATCAAGTTGTTCGTTGAAGGATTCTTTGGTCAAGGACAAGGATTTGAAGATTAGGTTTGGGTCTTGAACCTCGTTGGTACTTCCAGCTAATTCTATTTGGGTCAGGTTTTTGAATAATTATTCTTTTTCTAATATGGCTTGTTCACATGATTCGATAATGAGCTACAGGGTCTTAACTTTCTTTTGTCGGCATGCTTTTAATTGTTTTATCCACTTTGGGGAGGGAAGATCCTCTTGTCTTCTTTTCAGATCTGAGTTGTTGATGGCATGGTTGGCGAAAGGGGTCACCATCTCTTCATTAAAATTTTCTTCATTTTTTAAATTCGTCTGCAAATGTTCGTGCAAATAATTTTCCCTCTTTCAAAAGGAAGCTATATTTTGTGATGTTTCCCAGGCTTCAATAATTAGCTGCATTATTTTCTTGATGTTCTTCTTTACAATGGCTCTAAACAATGTGAGGAGGTTGGAGGATCCTTTTAACTTGGCTACAGGGGTAGCAAGCATGGTTTTTTCTAAAGGACTGGAAAACTCTGGGGTAGCAATGAAATACTCCTCCAACTCCTTGACCTGGCTGTTCAGTCTGGCATTCTCCATTTCAATTCCTCCAATGGAATCATCAAGAGAATCACTGGTTATGCGGTGAAATCAGAAGATTTGGGACATATGCATTTTTCTAAAGTTAATCTCTGTATGAGATTTGCCTTTCTTGTTTGTTACATCTCTATTTTCAATGATTAAATTTTTAGATTGGCTGTAAAAAACAATGCTCTAGAATACGAAGGATACATCTTCGTAAAAAATGTCGGTCTCAGCTATTTCCATTGTTGAACTATGGTGCATCACGTCCGTGGATGGGTGAACTTTGTGCATGTGCTCAATTTTAGTTTCAAGCTCCATGTGCTCACTTTCAATTTTGAATTCTTCCGCCTGCCCTACAATGTTTTTTCTCTTCTTTGTCAGGGGAAGCTTGTGAGAACTATCAATTTTTGCGTGAGGAGGGTTCTCATATCCTCCTCCGTTTGAAGATTTTGGGGTTGCTTTTTTATTGGGGTGGGTCGTTGAAGAAATTCTCTGTGATGTTGTGCTCCGTAGGTGGGTCCATTTGGCGGGAGGACCCACCTACTTTTTCCTTCGCAATTAGTACGTCACCACGTGTGAGGGTGGACCCTTCAAGAGTTCAGGAATTTGAGACTCCAGGGGTTTGGGAAGCAGTGTCATGGTTAAGTTAAAAGGTCTGAAGGCTGGAGCCATGTGGAGAGATTTTGAAACTTCAGGAGTTCGGAGCTCTGAAAGACTTGGGATGTTAGAATGTATTCTCCCAAAGGGATTGAAGGCTGGATCTACCTCGAAACACCTCAGGAATTTGGGAATCCGGGACTCTGGAGGACATGTGCATAGAAGACAAAGGGGATGTTCAACATTGAAGCACCGAACATTGAATTTCTCGCTAGCTTGTGTGTCAGACAAAGATTAAGCCCAATCGTGGAATTGGTTGATGGATGGACCTTCCCTGCGGGAGGTAGGAACCTAGAGATGGTATGAATGAGATAGAGCCACGTGGGCACCACTTGACCCTCAACCAATGAATGCCCGAAGAATTTTGAGAAGCCATAACTTGTATACCAGAGATCAGTTTTGATCCTGGTAACAGTCGTTAGAACACTACGGGTGAGTAGAATAGGATGCAAACATCAGAAAGAGGATTCAATATGTTTAAGGAAAGTGAAATTTAGATGCCCCATACCCAAAAAAAAGTCTTTTTAAGGGGTTGGGTGTGTTATACCTACTTTAGTGGAACCTTTGGACAACCTTTTTGTAAGTTATAATTGGTCAAATTTATATCAACATATTTGGATTTTTCTTTTTTGTACTGGGGGAATTGGCAACTCGTGGTTCTCGTACTTGCATGACACGGGGTCGATACACGTCCACTACCACTATAACCCCAGGTGCTTCCACGCAACCCACAAGAATGGAGCACAATTAAATTGGGGTGAGAATCGACCTTGAGACCTCTTTTTACATATTTCCTTCCATTTACACGACACTTGCCAATCGGTCTACACCCCTGTGGGCTGCATATTTGGATATTAACATCTTTGTTAATGATAAATTTATAATTAATATTATTGTTCAAACATATTTCATTGTCATGTTATGGAAAAGAAAATTAAAAACAAATGGTTTATTCTTCATTATTTTACAAAGTCCTACTCTAATTGTAGCCTTGGAGGATGTTCATGTAAGTTACAATTGTTCAAATTTATAATAACATGTTTGTATATAATTAATAACTCAATTAATGACATGTTTTTTTTTATCTCTTTTCTTTATCATGTGAATTTGCAGTGATGTGTAGGTGGACACACTATAAACAAGTGTTGCATGGCAGCGTAGTCCCTGCCAGATTGGAATGGGAATAAATGCACTGCTATGACAGGACCGAGCACAAGCATGTGGGAAGTATCCTGAAGTACATGTGGTGTCCATGCAGAGGATGACTTGTGGCAACGTGTCACAGAGCAGCCATAAGACATTTGGCTTGTAGATGACCCCCAAGGTTAATATGTGAATGAGGTAGTTTTTTCATGAGGTGTGTATAGTTCCAACATGGGACTTAGAAAATTTCTGTCTCAATGAATTGCAATAAAGGTTCCTAGAAAAGAGGAACATGAAGCATACACATTAAACATCCAAATATAATAAACACAATTCCGTGACATCCAACTTAGTTGAAGGAAAAAAAAATAGCCTTTCCGAATTAGTTTTCTTTGAAATTTATCAAAAATTAATAATGCCTTGCAACAAAGGTTCCTGGAAAAAAGGATTAGTAATCACACACATTTAACATTCAAATATAATAAATACAATTTCCTGACATCCAACATAGTTGAAGGAAAAAAAATTTTGCATTCCCGAATTAATTTTCTTTGAAATTTATCAAAAAATAATAATGTCTGTTACATATTTCTAAAATTTTTCCATATTTCTGGAAATTTAAATGCATTTTTCATATAGACTAGGATTGGGGCTCTCACAAACCATAAAATAAATAAGTACAAGAAATAGGACTGTAGAAATAAGAAGTGCACGACGGTAGAGAGAAAGATCTGAAAAAAAGAAATTGGAAGTTATGAGTATGTGGTTAGAGATTTCTATTTAAATAGGTAGAATAACTGGATTGATAAAGAAGACAAGATGTGACCAGTATAGACTTACTATGAAGTCGATGAATTTTTCTTGTTGTTGTCGACGACCACTGGAATCATGCCAACCGGTTGTTGCCCTTCGTCGATGAGCTTGTCCATTCTCCGTTGGAACCATTCTTCAATGTAGCTTCTCATGGGGGCCACATTGATTTCATCTCGGATTTCTATGTAGAAAATAACGTTTTCTAATTTCCTTAGATTCATAGAAATACTATGCAGAGCCTGTTCAATTTCTTCATTGTGTGCCGAATAGTCCACTAGCCAGTTCCCGACCTCATATACACCATATTAAAGGATGTCGTAAAACGTTTCTAAAGACAACCCCTTTAAAATATCAAGTTGTTCATTGAAGGCCTCTTTGGTCAAGGACAAGGATTTGAGGATTAGGTTTGGGTCTTGAACCTCATTGGTACTTCCAACTAATCTATTTGGGTCAGGTTTTTGAATAACTATTCTTTTTCTAATATGGCTTGTTCACATGATTCGACAATGAGCTATAGGGTCTTAACTTTCTTTTGTCGGCATGCTTTTAATTGTTTGATCCGCTTTGGAGAGGGGAGATCCTCTTGTCTTCTTTTTAGATCTGAGTTGTTGATGGCATGGTTGGCGAAAGGGGTCACCATCTGTTCATAGAAATTTTCTTCATTTTTAAAATTCGTCTGCAAATGCCTGTGCAAACAATTTTTACTCTTTCAAAAGGAAGCTATATTTTGTGATGTTTCCCAGGCTTCAGTAATTAGCTGCATTATTTTCTTGATGTTTTTCTTTACAACGGCTCTACACGATGTGAGGAGGCTGGAGGATCCTTTTAACTTGATTGCAGGGGTAGAAAGCATGGTTTTTTCTAAAGGATTGGAAAACTCTGGGGTAGCAATGAAATCCTCCTCCAACTCCTTGACCTAGCTATTCAGTCTGGTATTCTCCACTTCAATTCCTCCAATGGAATCATAAGGAGCATCACCGATTACACAGTGAAATCGGGAGATTTGGGACGGATGCATTTTTCTAAAGTTAATCTCCGTATGAGATTTGCCTTTCTTGTTTGTTACATCTCTCTTTTCAATGATTAATTTTTTATATTGGCTGTCAAAAACAACGCTCTAGAATATGAAGGATACATCTTCGTAAAAAATGTCAGTCTCAGCTATTTCCATTGTTGAAATATGGTGCATCACGTCCACGGATGGGTGAACTTTGTGCATGTGCTTAATTTTAGTTTCAAGCTATGTGTGCTCACTTTCAATTTCGAGTTCTTCCACCTGCCCTAGAATGTTTTTTCTCTTCTTTGTCAGGGAAATCTTATGAGAACTATCAATTTTTGCGCAAGGAGGGTTCTCATCTCCTCCTCCATTTGAAGATTTTGGGGTTGCTTTTTTATTGGGGTGGGTCTTTGAAGCAATGCTCCATGATGTCGTGCTCTTGGGAGTGCTGGCTGGGCACTAGACACTCTTCTCACCAGATACTTTTCCCTATTGTCTGTACAATTAAATCACGCTTTGCAATGTCTCTACGTCGTAATCGTCAGAAGCAGGAGTGTTGCCGTCACTGTCTCTGTCTTCGGTTAGGCGTCTATGGATAAAAGAGCTACTAAAGCCAACTGATAGTAAAGTTTCTTGAAAAATCCCATTAGGGTTGAACCCTTTTAGCCTTTCAGCATATGTTAGGTTCAAGTTCTTGAAATGGCCTGCAAATTCGTCAATATTTTTGATGTTTATGCACACGAAGTCCCCGACTTTCCAGGGTAGAGGAAGGAACTATTTTTTTCTCTTGTCATGGAAAAAATGAAACCAGTGGTTGTATTCCTTGCTATTTTTGTAACAAACATCTTGTCCGTGATGTGGCATGCAAGGAAACCAGGATTTTCCTTGGATCCAAAGACCATTAGTACACTGCAATTTTCCTTTTATTCAAGTGTCCCCTTCCTGTCCAAAAACTTGGTTTCCTGGCCAGACATCCAGGGAGCATCTTTTCCTAACAATAAATCTTTGAAAACTGAGACAAAGTCATTAAAAACCTCATAAAAACAATGGGCGGCCTTGTGCCTCCACAAGGCCTAGTACCAGAATGTTACTAGATCGAACTCATAGTTTATTGTCTTGGACAGAGACAGTTTTGGAAACTGGCAACAATACACCATTGCGAAAATCAAGTAGAATGACATATAAAATTTATTCAATTCTTTGAATCATGACAGTTGGGAACATATTTCAATGGAAATTAGCTTCCCCCAATCAAAAATGAATTGTTCCTTACTGTGAAGTACAAAATATAAATAACTATACGGGAAATGCTTGCCATGGATTCCTGTCCTGTTATTCTTATAAACAACCAAGAAATTTCCTAGAATGGATTTCTAAAGGAACTGACCTGCAACTTTGTGATATCTTCAGGAACTGTTATTGGGTCTTCAAGGAGCTCGGGTAAGAGGTCCAACCCGTTATCATGTTTTTCTAGGAACTGTTTGTAGTCTTGTCCTTTGAAGGTCAATGTTGGCTCCGACAGTCTTAACATCTTGTGAAAGACCTAAGGTGACAAAGAAACAAGAGAATGGTCTTGTAGTGGAATAATTCTTTGGCTTGAAATATATTTTTCGGTGCACCAAGAGAGAACCTCCTTATGGTCAAAAACCTTAGGGACGCAGCCTGCTCAAGCGATTCCAAAAGTCCAAATCACTTCGTTTTGGGTGGAACAGGATGAATAGTAAGAGTATGCCCCAGACCACTAAAAGTTCTGGTCCTCACATCCGAAGATATTCACCGTATCTCTGCAGAACTGCTACCATACGTTTACAATAACGTTTGTTTGCTCCAGACGATGTCTGAAATGAAGAGTTGGAAGGGATAATACAACCCTGCACAAATATTGGTCCAAATGCGTGTGAATGGGAGATCTCCTCAAGAATTTCTCTCATTACTGACAATTTCGACAACTGTTGCATGATGCGTTGTTAGCATTAAAGACTAGTAATTGCATACATAGAAGTGCGAACATGACAGATACGACAATGCACAATTAAGGATAGGATATTTCCTGAACGGGCCAATGCGATGACCTATGTTTGAGATGAACAATCGAAAGGGATAATATAACTCTCCATAGATCTTGGTTTAATTCTTATTAATGGGAGATCTCCTCGAGTGTTTCACTCATTAATGACAATGTTGACGGTTCCTGCATGGTGAGTTATTAGCATGAAAGGTTACTAATTGCATATTAAGAAAGAAGTACGAAGGTCATGGGGATGGGGAAGAACAATTAAGGAGTGTCTAATTATCGAAAGTGGTTGGGTGGGCTTCAAAATAGGGTTCCAAGGTACAACCATTGGAGCTGAGGGCATGAGGGTCAAATTGTATGTCTCAGAATTTTTTGAGTGCAAAACGCATAACAAAGAAGAGGGCATGATGGGACAGTCCAGAGGGAAATTTGTATATCATGGAAGTCCAGGTAATGTTTGCAGGACACAGAACAATGGAAGTGAAAACATGAGCCCATCTATCCGGGAACCCACAGTAAAAAAAAGTGGCTAAGTATGGAATAGAGAAACGACTGGGCAGATTTGTTTTCGCTAATATATTGAAACTTGTAATATATATCCCATTGCATGTCAAGATCTTTTCTGCATGTCTTTGGGAAGAAAAGAGAAAATAAGAGAAGATAAATTAATTTAAATTCGAGGAGTCGAGCTTTATTTAAATTTCACTGTCTCTTCGACGCTTTTTCTTTTTAATGACGGTCTGTACGGTTGTTGCATGATGAACTATTAGCATTAAACCTTGGTCGGGCACAGTAAAAAATGACTAAGAATTGGAGATTTCGTGAACCTAACAACTTGAGGAACCGCGAAAGAGATTCCATGAAATGGGAATGTATGGAAAGTGGTTGGACGGGCTTCAGAATTAGGGTGACAATGGTTCTCCAGGAGATGTGACTTCTCGAGGGTCAAATTGTATGTCTTGAAACTTGAGTGCAAAATGTGTACCATGGAAGAGGGGATGATATGGGAGTCCAGCAGTCAATTTGTGTATGGTAGAAGTGTGGGATATCTCCTTGAGAATTTCTCTCATTAATGACATGTTTAAGGTTCATGCATGACGAACCTTTCCAATTGCATATTCAAAGAAAAGTAGGAAGGTGGAGGGGACATGGAACATCAATTAAGGAATGGCTAATTATCGAAAGCAGTTGGTGATGCTTCGAAATAGGGCTAGAAGATACAATCAACAGAGTTTAGGGACCGAGGGTCAAATTGTATCTATCTGGAGTGTTGACCGTAGAACGTGTAACACGGAAGAGGGCATGATGGTGCATTTCTGTAGAAAAATTGTATATCGCAGAACTTCAGGTACTGTTTGCTAGTCGCGAAACATTGGAAACACAATCCTGAGCCCGCCAGTCTGGGAACCTGCATTCGAAAAAGTGTCTAAGTATGGAACAGGGAAACGGTAGGCTGGACTCAATACACAGTAAATGTACAACATCATGGAGATACAATTGACTTGGGGCTAAGTATTGAAAGGAATGATGAACGATCGAGCTCGTGACAGGGCATTCCAATGGACAAATTGTGTATCGCGAAACTCCGGGCACTGTTTGCAAGTCGTGGAAGATTAGAAACACAATTTTGAGGTCGTCAATCTAGGAACCCACAATCGAAAAAGTGTCCAAGTATGGAATAGGGAAACACTGACCCGAACTTGTTTTCGCTAATATATTGAATTTTGTAATAGATTTCCCATTACCTGGAAAGATCTTCTCTGCATGTTTCTAGACAGGTTCTATAGGGATGGTTAGTCCTTGAGGATTTTTCTTATTAATGATGATCTTTATGGTTGTTGCATGATGGCGTCTTAGTATTAAACCTTTGGTGTTGCATATTTCGAAAGTATGAGGATGGTCAGAATAGGAAACAATGACTAGGAATTGGAGATTTCATGAACTCACCAATGCGAGGATCCAAAATAGGGTGACAAGGTCTCCCCAGAAGACGTGAGGCCCCGATGGTCAAATTGTAGCACTCAGAACATTTGAATGCATAATGTGTAACACGGAAGACAAGATGATGTCGGAGTTCGGCAACCAATTTGTATATGGCGGAGGTCTGGGTGCAAATTGTTTAATATCAGTGTGTTCAATTGTCACTAGTAAGGCCATAATCAATGTATTTTGGGAAGAGTGCGAAGTTAATGGGGATGAAAGGTAGAGACGTATACTTTGAAACATTTGTGAACCCTAGTAGAGTGAAGCTTGTGAGTTCAAGGAGTCTGCGGTGGAATTGTAGATCACAAAAGTTTTGAGTGCAAGATGTATATCACGGAACAAGAAGTAACAGAGTTTGAAAGGGCCAACCCGACAACCGCGGCCATAAAATTGGATAAGTATGGAAAGGAACAACGGTCCGTTGGATTTGTCATGTGAGGATATAGATGGAGATGAAGATATGTTAGCCCGCCAACCCTGGAACCCACGATCATAGAAAGGGGAATAAGTATATAACCAGAAAGCGATAATAGACGGGAAGAAGAAAAGGGAAAAAGGGATACGTATCTCACAGAACAACATCTACTGTTCATCTATTAATGCCAATGTTTTCGAACCCCTGGTCAGTCCTCACTAGTAAAAGCATAAGTTGCAGATCATGTAAGTTATTTGGGTGCAAGATGTATAGAACAAAACATGGGACATAAGTGTTGGATATCGCAAACCCGGGACCTGGTGGTTAGATAATTGGCTAAGTATTGAAAGCGACTGTGGTCGGTCGGCTCATGGTGTGAGGATATAGATAAAGATAAACATTTGCCAATCTGTGAATCTAGGAGGATGTGATCATAGAGATGCGACAAAATATAGAACCACAAAGGGATAATAGAGGGGGAGAAAACAAGGAAAATTTACGGAGAAAGTGTTTATATTTATTCCAATAGTATTCATATTAATATATTTTAGTAGATTATTTTTGGTCCAGATGCAAATCATCTTCCAATTTGCAGGATGTTGTTCGGTTTCCAAATTTCGTTGAAACCCATAAGCAATAGAAAGAAAGAAAATAAATAAATAATATATATATATATATATATATATATATATATATATACATATGACGCAACATTTTTTATATGCATGGATATTATCAAATAGAATAAGTTGCAATATATGACAAATATTGAACAGGAACATGATGCAACACTTGAGTTGCCTTGTTGTAATAGAGTCATTAATTCATTCTATTTATGGGACCCTGAAGAATGAAAGCATGACGGGTCCTCCCATTTCTTTCTTTAAGTATAGGGCGAGTGCCACATAAGTATGGCCTATGACAAATTATTCTTCCATGTAAAATGTAAGGAGTGAATAGAGTGGCATTTATTTAAATCAAAGTGTTGGGCAACAGAAAGAAAAGCTTGTTGTCCATGTTTCACGACACACACAAAAAAGTACAAAATAAAATTAAAAACAACACCAGAGATTGGAAAACACCATACAAAAAACTCAAATATTCTATATTCAAATAAATTGGGTTACAAAACACAACTGATATTATTTGCCATAATGGCTGCGATTAGGCCTGCCACTGACAAAAAAAAGAAGAAAATATGTACAATAATGAAGCTTGTGGACAATCTTTTATAGATTTCAACTTGACCATCAAATGCTTGATTCATGTATCTAGATATGGCTTGCCTGCATTGTCTAGTTATTCAACATTCCATACTTTGCTAAGTGTTAGTTTCCCTATGTTATCGAAAACTTGGGGTTTAAGGTGCCTTCCTTGTAATGTTCCTGATCATTGACATCTAAGACAACTTAGAGATGCGATTTAGGCCCAATTCAAAGATGAGAGAGTGGTTTTATGTGACGTCATCTTTGGGTGAAACAAACCCTGTTAGCCAACAAAAGCTGAGACAAAAAAAAATTCAAGTATGTTGTGATTGTTATTCTCCTTGTATTCGATCATTTGTTTGGTTGAAAAGCATGCCTGAAGATTTGTATGTTGAACTTCTTTGTTTTATTACTGTAAACTGGAAGAGACATCTAAGTCAATTGAAATTTTTTCCTCTGTTGAAGTACACAACTTCTTCCAGCAGCACAGATCTGGCAAGTGTATCAAATGTTGTAGATCGCATCAGAATATATCTTTTGTCGTAGGGGTGGCAGACACGGAGGCCCACAAAATGGTATGGAATGTTCGAAAGTGATGCCAAATATTACTCCATGCCCGGATATACTCAGAAGGAAATTATAAAATTGGATACCCACGAACATGAGAAATTGTATGCGCGTTTGAATCAACATTATAAAATTACAGAATGTTTTATGCCAAAGTTGTAACATACTTGAAAGACAACCAATTTCTATGTCAAAGAGTGTCGAGCAAGATCTGGATGCAGTAACAAACTCAACATATAATCAAATTTTGATCACTAATGATACCAATGTCAAGTGCAAGAAGTCATGATCGCAGACTCCAGGTAGTTTCACCTTTAGGCATCCACACTGGCAGTGACCCCAACCTCCAGATAGATTCGACTTCGAACATTGACATTGGTGGTGGCAATGGGAAAAATGCTATTGATTGCAGTGCGGAAATGAAATGAAAAAGTAGGGCTGTCATTGTCAAAGAACTTAGATTGCAAGAGTGTCATACCTGCAAAGAACATTGACTTTAGTGTTGCTTTGTCACGACAACTACAATGTTGCTTTGAGTCCATAAATATTTGGACGTTGGGTGTCCTGTGCGATAATGACCTTGACATTAGGTACATTTATGACATCTATTATTTGACATTGCAGTGTTAATGCAATTGCCATAGTGGACGACGAATCAATTGCATTGGCATAAGAAATATTAATTGTGTGATTAATTAACATCCTTGAAGGACGTGAATCCCAAACAACACCTAAAACTTTTTGAACAATTGCATGTTCAAAAAATACATTGTTCTTTATTTAAAAAAATAAGAAATTGTAGGTGGAAACAACTCTGGAATACACCACTATATTAAGGTATCTTCTAAAGAATGAAATAAAATGATTACATGAAGTTGGTAGTAAAAGGCGATTTTCAGAAACCAAATCATTACCTGAACACGCGAAACTTCTTGCAGAAGGTGGTAATATAAAGTAATCCTCAGAAAGTGTTGCAAAGTCCATAATCCATAATTCCTTCCCATTAAATTTTCCCAGTTACATGTTGATGCAGGAATTAGAAATTTTTGAGAGCGTCATTCCCTGGTTATATACCCACCTTCAAGTAGGAGGAGAATATTCGTGCAAAGAGGGGCAAGCTCATCCATCTAGATGCAATCATATGCATAGGAATGGTAAAAAAAATTGTGCAATGGCGATATAAAGTTGATTTTATGTGGAGTCTGTTACTACATTCAGAGGACAATGAACAAACTTTGACAAAGAATATGACCTTTTGTCAACTCTGTTACCACACCCAGAAGTAGCTCAAAAAATTTGAAATAGAAACTTCTGTAATTTTAGGATGTCGATTCAACCACCCATACAGTTTGTCATACTCGCTACGATCCAAATTTATAATTTCCTTCTGAGTATATTCACGAATGGAGTAATATTTCACATCATTTCTGAATATTACAGACCATTTTGCAAGCTATGGTATGTGTGACTCCTTTGACGAAAGATAAATTGTTGTGTGGTCTGCAGAATTTGATACACTTGCCAAATCTGTGTTGTTGGAAGAAGCTATATACTTCAATGAAGGAGAATTTTGCAGGTGACCTGAAAGTCTCTTCCAAATCCCAGTAATAAAACAAAGAAGATCAACACACAAATCTTCAGGAAGGCATTTCAACCATCCAAAGTGTCGAATACAGGGACAACACCAATCACAAGACACTTGATTTTTTTTTTTTGTGTCTGAGTTTTTGTTGGCTAACATAGTTTTTTTTTTCTCTCAAAGCCGACGTCACATAAAACCATTCCCCCATCTTTCAATTGGGCATGAATGGAATCTCTATTTTTTCTCACATGTCCATGACCAGGAACATTACAATGAAGGCACCTTAAAGCCCAACTCTTCGATGATAGAGAGAAATGGTAATAAATATTTAAAATCAACGTTGGAGGATGATAGTATAATCTTCCGTAGATTTTGGTTTAATTCATTTTAATGGCACATGCCCTCGATCTTTATGCTTATTAATGCCAATATTTTCGAATATGTGTGTTGAATAGTCACCAATAGCATGAGTTAACATTCCCATATGCAAGTAGATTCTAAAATATGACAACCTGTAACATATGCACAATATTAAAAAGGGACACGACGTCAAGACCTATGTGGATGACACGTTCGTGGATGGCAGAGTGGTAGTACAATATTTCACTGTTACTATGATGATGCCTTTAAAAAACTAAAATAGCCAACATTTTTTGCAAATTCAAAATGGACGCAATTTTTTTTATCAGATCCCGTAATATTTGCCTGTTTATGCATTTTAATGGGAGGTGTCCTCGATCTTTTCGCTTATTAAAGACAATATTTTAGAACATGTCTAGTCAGTTTTCACTAGTAAAAGCATAATTAATGTGCGTTGGGAAGGGTAGAAGGTATCGGGGATGGATGGGAGCGAAAAATGGTTTTAACTTTTCTGAACCCATGAGTGCGTGAACCCATGAAACCTTGAAGACTCGACTAAGTATGGAAAGGGAGGTCGGACAGACAGAGTCATCGTAGGTAGAGGCAGGCTTGCGAGTTCGAGGAGTCCAGGGTTGAATTGTAGAGCATGAAAGTTTTGGGTGCAAGATGTATACCCCGAACACGGTTTACCAGAGTTCCATAGCACCTATCCGCGAACTCGCGTTCATAAAATTGGCTAAGTATGCAAATGAACGACGGTCGGTCAGACTCATGATGTGAAGATATAGATGGAGATGACGATTTGTGAGTTCACCAAAACAAGAACCTGCGAGGACATAAAAGTGACAAAGTATAGAACCAGAAACGCATAATAGAGGGTAAGAACAAAAGGGAAAAATATGCAAGTTTAGAAGAAATTGGCTAAGTATGCAAACGAACGACAATCAGTCAGACTCACGATATAAATATATAGATGGAGATGGTGATTTCTCAATTGGCCACCCCAGGAACCCGCAAGCACATAAACATGACAAAGTATAGAACCAGAAATGCATAATAGAGAGTAAGAACAAAAGGGAAAAATGAGCAAGTTTAGAAGAAATTGGCTAAGTATGCAAACGAACAATGGTCGGTTGAACTCGTGATGTAAAGATATAGATGGAGATGACGATTTGTCAATTGGCCACCCTGGGAACCCGCGACCACAGAAACGTGACAAAGTATAGAGCCAGAAACACATAATAGAGGGGAAGAACAAAAGGGAAAACGAGCAAGTTTACAAGAGGAAAAAGAAAGGGAGAGAAGAACTTTATCGCTCACACATCAACACTCTGGTTCCCGACAAAGACATTAACTATGGGAAAAACATTGTCAGCTATGAAATATAGTTGGAGCCCAACAAACTCTGGTTCAAGCCATAAGAGACGTTGTTTACATCCATTGCAAAATTTTGCATATTATTTTATCTTAATAGTATTTTTGGGGGAGCCAACTGTAAAACCATGTAACAACAGATCCAACTGTAGATTCAGGACCCCAACATTGCAAAGTTGAAGCAAACAAGAGAAAGCAACAAATAACAACATAGTTAAGAAGCACCAAAAGGCTGAACTCTAGCCGCAGGACCTCAACCTTGCAAAGTTGAATCAAACAACAATAAGCAACATGCAGTGAACCAAGAAGCAAGCACCAACCAACCGACCAACAAATGCCAGTGAAGAACAATATTGGCCAAATTCACTACACACAAGATTGTATCAAAAAATTCGGAGGAAAATGTATTGTAACACATCTGTTAACCAAATATTTCAGGTTGTGAGACCTGTCAGATAAACATTCAAAGTTGTTAGGACCGTCCAAAGGCCTGCCACTGTGCAAGCAATTAAGAAAGGTGTGGTTTTCACGGCTGATATTATTCAATACTGGGAGGGATCAAAATCCTCTTGCAGTCCATCTTTGTATGTGATTACTACGACCAAAGAAGCAGGATTGTAATGTTGTCTTCGTCTCGTTCCTAATCGCCAATGTTCGACATAGAACCTACCTCCCTCATAGCCACAATGATGCATAGGAAAAGGAAATCATATTTTCTCCTCACATACAAAGTTGTTCTGCAAGAGGATTTCGAATCAGGCATCCCCAATAGTCAAATTTCCCACCTGCAAATTGCAAATAGCAACGAAGCTAAACACGACACCCAAACCTGCTCATCAACGGGGAACGAAAAAAGGCCAATGTTCGACACAAAACCTACCTCCAACACAACCATAGTGACACATAGGAAAAAGAAATCATATTTTCTCCTCACATTTAAAGATTCTGCAAGAGGATTTCGACTCGGGCATCCCCAATAGTCAAAATTTCCACCTACAAACTGCAAATAGCAAGAGAAGCTAAACATGACACCCAAACTCGCTTGCTAATGGGGAACAATAGAAGGGAAGTCCCAATCGCAGTTGCAGAATCTCAAGTGTGCAAAATGCAACAAGACCAACAGGAAAACAAGAACAAGAACAACAGGAAAATAAGAAATCAGTGAACAAGCAAGAAGCAAGCATGAACCAGTGAACCTACAATGTCGTCGAAGAACAATATTGCCCATATTCACTTCAGAAAAACATTGCATATAAAAAAAACCTGGAAGAAAATGTATCGTAACAGGCCTGTTAAGTAAACATTTAAGGTTGTGAGGCCTGTTAGGTAAACATTCAAGTCTGTGAGAAATGCTCTGTAAACATTTAAGAAAGAATGCAGTGTGGCAGGTCTCTTACGTATGAAAAAACATTTATTATATTATTTTATAACAATAAAATTTTTTTAGTAACAATAGTTCGAACAATAGAGGTTATGTAAAAAATAAATTTATTCAAAGGACAAACTAATATGAAGTCAACTAATAAAAAACCGACTCTCTATCTTCAAAGCTTTGGATATCCAAACATTTCAAGAAAAAAATAAAAACTCAGAAATACCGTATATGATCAAAAACTTTGGATATGATAACATATCAAACATTGGGAATAGCGAAGCTGGCAATAAGACCTTCAATTTGTTATCCAATCAGATAATGACATATATGGTATTTTTTATTATATAAAAATCAATGTTTTTAGTTCCCTAGTTCCAATAATAGATATTATGCAAATATTTTTAGTCAAAGGACAAACTAATATGAAGTCAACGAATTATCGATCACTATAGTCCCTCTACGCCTTCAACAGGGACTAATAAACCAAGTCTAATTCTCATCCATTACATACTCTCACTCATACAAAATCCTTGAATGAACTTTATGTAATATATAATTGCTCAAATTTATACCAACACATTTTACATATTAAGTTAATATGCAACAAAAATAAATAAATATAGTTATTTTTATTTTTATACTAAATAAAAAACGATATTAATAAGAAATCAAATTTAAGAGGTTGTGGAATAAAAAATGATTACAGTGAAGTGTTGCATTGTTCCATTTGAAGTGGTTGATATGATGACCCTCAACGCCCCCTAGAATCAAATAAAAGGATAAAGTAATATTTTTTAATTATTATTTTTTATATCAATTTGTCATAATTGATGCTATAACATATTCTTTTTGTATTATATTATAAAGAAGTATTTTATCAAAATTATGTATTTGTTTTAATAAGTATGTTGGATTATGTTGAGTTTATTTTCATTATAAATAAATATTAATTTAGAAACATGTAAGCTCTTGAGTAATTAATTTACTTTTTTAATGAAATAAGAAAAAATAAATTCAAAATATGTTTGATTAAATTAAACAAAATGAGTTGAGTTAAAGCTAAATAATCGTTAATAAATAAAAATATTTATAATTAATTGTAAATGTAAAATATTTATAATTAATTGTAAATGTAAAATATTTATAATTAATTGTAAATTTATGGATGGTCGATTTATCATCTCTCATTTAATTTGTTTTGTCAAATTATTTTTATGAAACATACTTGTCACCTTAATTATGGTCAAATATACACATTAAAAAAATGAATTTTATTAAAGAGTATGGAGTCTCTCGCGCTTATGTTTGCAGCAGCTAGGGTTTAACCTTGATTGCTCATGGCCCTTGCACGATGACTCTAATCCCCATTCCAGCCTCTTCGATGGCCATAGAGGTAGCCTCTTCAACTGCTGCTACAGCCCTAGGTAGTGGGGTTGTTTCTTCCTTCTATTTGTCCAAGCCAGTTTCTATCTTGCAGTCTAGAGCTTCTATTCGAGATATTGTTCAGAAGGAATATGCACCTTCTTCTTCATCTCTACTCATTCAAGAAGCCCCATCTCTTGTCATACTCATGGGAAAAGATGCCAATCAAGAGGAGGAATATTACAGATCGATGAGTTTGGTTTGTCGCTTCAATGGTTTTTTTCCTAAGTTAGCAGATCTTAATAGTTGGATCTCTGCTACCTGGATCCTTATCATGAAACAACAAGATTCCATTCATCCTTGTGCTAAGGGATTCTTCATTGTTGAGTTTGACATGTAGGAAAATTGAGATCTGTTTTTTAACTCAGGTCCGTGATTTTGGGCAAACTCAAGTTTGTGCATGAAACCATGGTCTCCTTCCTTCAATCTAGAGACTGGCATTCTCTCCTCAACCCCATTTTGGGTGAGACTTCCCAATATTCCCTTGCATTTTTGGGGTTTACCCTCTCTCGAAGACATTGGTTCGGCACTAGGAAAATTCCACTTTGCAAGCCATCAAACTATGAGGCATAACACCTCTACTTATGCTTGTATTTGCATGGAAATGGATTTCAGTGAAGGATTCCCAACTGAAGTTATTCTCACTAGTAAAAATTACTCTTGGACTCAGAAACTTGACTATGAGAGAGTCTCCTTGCATTGTAGATCTTGTTTTGAAACATGTCATTTTGTGTCACATTGTCCTAAAGGGTTCGAGTGTTAAGATTAATGTTGTTATTAAGTTATTTTCAATTTTCTCAATGTATTTCCAAAACAACAACATAGAGAGGATCACTGAAAGAAACACAATCACAAGGTACACAACATTTTTTATCCTGGGAAACCCTCATGGGGGAGAAAACCCAACAAAAACTTCCTCAATAATAGATTTCCAATACAATGCCAAGACTAAGACCAAAACTCCAAGAATAAACTAGGACTGAGCATGTGCCTCTCTTCTCCTTCCTCCTGTAACTACAAATTCCTTCAAAAGATGAGCACTATATGAGTGAGTGAATGAACAAGTGAGGTGCCATCCTCACTTATAAATACTTGTTGAGGAGGTGCTAGGGTTATGTCTCTTCACTTAGTAGGGCATACTTCTTCCAAGAGTGGTTTAAACCACTTTATAAACCCTAGGGGCCAACTTTGAGGAGGCTTTAGGGTTATGCCTCTTCACTTAGTAGGTTTGATTTCTTCCAAGAGTGGTTAAAACCACTTTATAAACCCCAAGGGCCGACTTTACGAATGCCACTATATAAATATGGTTTGATCAATCCACAAAAGGGGATTTGGTCTTATATAAGTCTCGACATGATCAATCCACAAAAGGGGATTTGATCTATAAGATAATAACTCAAATATAATTAGAATATTCTTCAAAGTTACAATATTTCAACACTCCCCCTTAACGAGAATGGTATTCTACTGACATAACCCAATACAACATCATCAAGAGAGAGAGAGACAGGGAAAAATCATCAACAACATCTAGAACACTGACTGGCACATTGACAAATCATCAGAATTTTTTCTCATCATCAATATCATCATCGTTCATAGCATGAATTTGGAGTAGCATAATCATCATCATCATCATCGACATGAAACTGAAACATCAACATCAATTAGCATAAAGATCGAACAACAATATCACCAACCTGAGGCTGGTACACCATCACCAACAACATGAGGATGATACAACAGCATCAACAACATGAGGCTGAAACAACAACATCATCAGCACAAGGCTTAGACAACAACATCATCATCATATGGCAACATAATGAGGTAAGTGCAACAACAACATTTTGTGGTACTTTGATAGACTGTCTTTACTGGACCTTCGGGATCTACCGAGGAATCATAAGATTCCCTAGGATATAAAATCCCAAGAAGCTACCGTGTGGTACTCTAACATACCGTCCTTAATGGACCTTCAAGATCTGCCCAGGAATCATAAGATTCCCTAGGATATAAAATCCTAACAGAGCTACCACTACTGACCATAACTGGCATATACATGCACAATTATTCTGACAGACTGTCCTTACTAGAACTTCAGGATCTGCCCGAGGATGATCAATCCCCTAGGATATAAAATCCTAACGGAGCTACCTATTGTTGGTCAAGATACTATAATATTATCAACATCACTCCCCCTTTCGAGGGAGGTCCTTTCGAACAACACTAAGCTTGTCTCAAAAGTACTCAAACTTCACATGAGACAAAGGCTTGGTCAACACATCTGCAACCTGCTCATTTGTGCCAACATATTGGAGCTTTACAAATCCCCTCTGCACGATATCACAAATGTAGTGATATTGGATCTCTATGTGCTTCGACTTATCACAGAACATTGGGTTCTCCGTCATCTTTATGCAACTCTGGTTATCACATAGAATCACGGTGGATTCCATCTCTAGATCGAATAGACCTGTCAACAGCTTCCGAAGCCATATAGCTTCACAACTGGCAGAACATGCTCCAATATATTCTGCTTTTGTCGTGTTGAGAGCAATATTGGATTGCTTCCTGCTTTGCCATGTGTTGAGCCTCCTTTTTGTCAACTCCAATTACCTTATTTTGTCACATATCCTAACCAATTTTGCCTCATACATATGCACTCTTTTCCTATTTTCCTCAACAGACATGTCATTTAACAATTGTTTTGTACATGAGGTAATATTCATTTAGTCATGATTTATGTGGTTTATTAATGGTTAGAATTGAATAATTAATTATTATTATGCTCCTAATTACTTTGACTATTAATTAAGCGGCTCCATCCGGTACTACCACTGGTCTGGTATTGCAACAACCCATTGATCCAATACTCCACTTGATCAAGTACTGCAACAACCCATCGATCCGGTACTCCACCTGATTTGGTACTCCACTTATTCGGTACTCCGATTCTTCCGGTACCAGCTTCATCCGGTACCAGCTCTGCGCCTCTTCCAGTACTAGATCCATCCGATACTACCATCATGTTGTTCTGGTACCCATATTATGACTGTGCTAGTCTGTTACTAAACCCCTGCCTACAGAATTCCGGTACTAGCGTCCTACAAGATTCTAGTACTTGATTTGCACCTATATTTACGTGCATATAATTATGAATCTCAAAATTTGGGGACATGGGTTTTGTCCATAGTGGCATTTTCATGCAGACATGTGTGGAATAATTCTCATATATCACACGTGTGGACCTCCAGCGCAAGGGAAACGATTCAGCCTAAAATCATTAAATATTTCTAAACTGCCATATTGTACCTTGAGTTTCGTGCAGATGGACACATATCTTACAAAACCATCAAATGGGTTTTTAGAAAATCTATCCAGCTACAAAACCCATAAATAGTTTTTCAAGATTCACAACGAATAAAGAGATAATGAAGGATATTTAACCCGGATTTGTAATATCTGGTGAAAAACCCAGATTTTGTGCATAAACAATTTAAACGAATTCTAAGTTGGGGGATTTGTTCTGATCCATCCCCATTGAATTTCTTTGTATAAATCTGAAGGAAGGAGTAGTAAGGAGGAGAATGATACACATTGTTATGTTGAATGAAATGTTGAACTGCTAATTGAATCAATCAATTGAAGGAATACATATGATATTTTGTGCAATTCATGGGAATGTGTAAAGTGCTTTAGTTTGAGATTTATTTAGAGGTACCTTGTTGGTTCGGAAAGGGCCCACTACCCCAACCAAGGTAAACCTCCCTGTACATGTATTTGTGTGTTGTAAATCAATTGTGTGAGTGTGAACACTTAATAGTTGTGTGTGTTGTAAATGATTTTAAAAGTTCAATACAGATTTATTTGATTTTGAATCAGTGTGAGTAAATAGTTATACATTGAGTAGAGTAGATAATTCCATTTCCATTTCTGCAGATTGATATTTAATTGATAAGAGTTTGATAGATGTGTGGGATTGTTAAGTTCGCAATTGTTATTATTTTGAATTTATGATTGTGATGTTCTTAGTAGGTACATGAACCATAAGACTTCATATCTCACCTTCATGTTCCATGTAACGAAGTCTCTCAATCATATTGATTGTTTCCCGTATTAAAGAAGGTTTGATTAGAATTGATATGGTTATGATTGATTTGTTTCTAAGAGTGAATAAAGTGAATTGTTAATTGTTGTTTCAAATGCCACAAGAAGCAAGATCTAAGTCCATCTCTCCATTTCATGAGGCTCTAATGAACATACTTGTTATTGAAGCAAGAGCCTTTTTCATTGAGTGCTTGTTTGAGAGTTTTGTTATAAGCTTTATCTTATAGGTTTGAAGTTGTGTGAAGCATTTAGATATTCCAAAATAGAGTGTTATGTTATTAATTGTTTCTTGATTGAGATAAACTCATTAGACATAGATAAACCACATGTTGTCGGCACATATAGTGTAAAAACTCCATTGATTATGAATCCCACTCAATAATTTATATTTGGTAATATATTATGCATACAATTGCACCAACACCATGAAGTCATGGTTGACCCCAAACTGAAACAACATCCTGAAGTGCTCTTTCTATCATAAGTACTTCCAGCCCAATCTGAATCAGTTTAACCATATAGTTTGAAGTCATGATCTCTGATATAACATAGACCATAATCCAATGAACTCTTAAGGTATCTCATCACATGATTTGCAGCTACAGGGTGAACACATATGGGCTCTACCAAACACTGACTCAAGGTGTTCACAACAAATCATATATCTGGCCTGGTATTCATCAAATACACCAATGAACCAATAATATGTCTCTATAGATTAGCATCAACCAACTCTGATGAAGTATCAACTAGGAGCTTCAAATTTGTTTCCATGGGTGTGTTCATGGATTTACATTCCAACATGTCAAATCTCTTCAGTATTTCAACTGCATACTTCCCTTGGTTAAGGAACATATTCTCTTGACTATGACAAACTTCAAGACCTAAGAAATAATGCATCAGGCCTAGGTCTTTCATCTCAAACTCTGCAATGAGCTTCTTCTTACAGTCTATGATGAACTTTTCTTCTCCTGTTAAGAATAAATCATCCACATACAATAGTAATATAACTGGATCATCATTCATAACGTTCAAGTAAAAGCTAGAATCAAATTTACTCTTGGTAAATCCCAAGTTTGTTAGGAAACTATCAATTCTTCCATACCAAGCTCTAGGAGCTTGCTTCAGCTCATACATATATTTCTTCAACCCACTGACATGAGTCTTTCTATATTCAACTTCAAACCCTTGTGGTTGTTCTATATGCACTTCTTCTTCAAAACACAATTTAAGAAGGTTGATTTCACATCCATTTGGTGTAACTTCCACTTGATTTTGGCTGCAAGAGCTATGATGGTTCTGATAGAAGTGTATCTGGCTACAAGAGAAAATGTCTCTTCATAATCAATACCTTCCTTTTGATAAAAACCATGAGCCACAAATCTTGCTTATGTTTTTCAATACTTCCGTCTGCTGCGTGTTTTATCTTGTATATCCACTTGGAAGATACCACATGTTTGTTCTTTGGTCTGGGAACTACTTCCCATACATCACTCTTTATAATGGACTGATATTCTTCTATCATGACATCCACCCATTCTTTCTTCTGAATGGATTATTCTAATCAAGTAGGTTCCTTTTCTATGGGATCACACATCAAGTCCATAAAGTTGGAGAATGTCTTAGGTTTCTTTCTTTTCTCATGGTTCCTTTTGGGGCACCATACTTCTCTGCATCTTGAATAAGTTCTCTCTCCCAAGCATGCTTTCTCTTATGAGAGAACGTCATATGGGGAGGTTCTTGATATTTTATCATATCATGATCTTCTAGAATCTCATCATAAGGGGTAACTATAACTTCCCTCACGGGTTCTACAACTCTGGGAGCTACAAGTTATTTTTCATATACTTCTTCAAGATGTCATTTCCTTGATCTCTTGAGTGTTGCATCTTCATCAAAGGTTACATCTCTGCTGATCTCAATATGATGGTAACCTGGTATGTAAATTCTGAAGGCCTTAGAGACCTCATAGTATCCAACAAATATTCCCTTCTTTCCTGAGGGATCCAACTTAGTTCTGTTTTCTTTTGGAATGTGTACAAATACTAGACAACCAAATATTTTGAGATGGCTTACTTCTGGCTTCTTTTCGGTGAACATTTCTTCGGTGGTTTTGAATCCAAGTGCACTATGGGATAATCTGTTTTGGAGATAAATTGTTTTTCTTGTTGCTTCAACCCATTAGTAGTCTATAAAAATTGTCAATTTGAGGCGCCAGGTTGGATTAAATTTTCCAATATTTTGTAATTTCTTCGCGGTTTCGACTGCAACTTTTTTTGATAATAAAATATCCCAGTTTCAAAAAAAAATGAACTTTATTGTCAAATCACTTAAAACCACTAATCATATGTATCTTTGATGTAAATAATGTCATAGTTGCCACCAAATTAAGGAAATCAATATGACATTTTGACATTAGTTGTAACAATGGAAGTTTCATGTCATAATTGTGGATGTTTTCATCATTCCAATTTTTAACATTTAAATGGATGTAATAGAGGATCTCCTATTTTTTTCTTGTTGCAAGTGTGGATGTCTTCGAAGATGTTTCTTGGTTGTAATTAAACCAACACAAATCCATCTTAACTCCAAATCTATCAAGAACCAATAATGACCAAATCTCCCGAGCTGTAAATGTTTTGATCATTTAAGATGGATCTAGGTGCATATGAAGAGAGGGTAGCAAATTTACAAGTAAATATTGCATTTATAATATTTCTATTTATGTGTAAATATGGCATCTCTCATTTATCTCTATATATAGTATTTTTTATATTATGTGTACATATCAAATCTCCCTCTTTCATATATAGAGAGTTTCTTTTCATTTTGTATCTATATTTAGCTAACATATAATATTATTATTATTTGTTATAGGAAATATATATTTTTTGAAGCCAACGTATAAGCATTACAGACGTGACAACATCTCTATTGTACTAAGTTGTAGATATGCTTTGATACTCTTGGTGCAAAAAGTGTTATGTTACAACCCAAATTACCACTAAAATGGTAAAGTGTAAAATGAGAAATATGAAAATATATTCTTTTGGTGGCAACTTAGGTTATAATTTGGGTGGTATCTTCTCTAAAAACATGAGTGGCAATTTGCATGGTGACAATGAATGTGCTACTAGTATGGCGATGGTGGATGCACTAGTAATTAGGGAGATAATCAATGCACTGGAGATTCCCTATTGGCACGGGTTAGAAGCTTGACTTAGTTACATGTCATCTATGGGTTGGAGATCAAGTGTATTAACATCTCACACATGAGTTGGAGCCTTAGTGCAGTGTGCGAGTTGGAAGCCTAGCACATTTATGTCTCATGCAAAAGGCTAGAGGCATGGTGATGAGAAATTGTGAGACATGGGGAATTGAGGATTTGTGGGATAGAAACATTTTAGTCTTCTGCAATGGGACTTCCACATCGCTTGAAAAATGACTAAGTGTTGGGATTGCAAAGGAATAAAGATGATTATGTATAGATTTACGGGCTTGTGGGTTTTTGGACCTGAGAATTTGATAGTAGCCTGATTCGCAACCCGCATTCGAAAGGGTAAAATGACTAAGTAAAGAAAATTCAGGGAGGAAATAAAAACAAGTGAAAATGACTAAGGTTGGTCGTATATGTACTAACGTTGATCAATGAACGTGTATCAACAAGAGTCCCCTACCACATTTAAAAAAAATGAAACAGGGGAATATTTATTAAGAAGGATGTAGCATAGCCAACAACAAGCATACACATAATACCTGTTGACGATTTAAAAATTGTCACGAAGTTTTGCCCGCAAAGTGTTGCTAAAGCCTATTATTATAAAGATAAATAATACTAGTAGGTGGGACCCCCTTGTAGATTGGAGATTAGGTCTGGTTTTTATTTAATGTTATGCTACTGTTCGACACTACTTACAAGGTTGATGACATCTTGTTTTTATTGGATGATGGATCAGGCATATTATACGTGTTCTTTGCTACTCTAGGATCAAGTTTCATGTTACAACGACCTATGTTATTCATGGTTACCATTACTATCTGTTCTTGGATCTATTACTTGTGACACCTACAATAGTTATATGTCAGTAACAACAAATAAAGGAAAAATTAAAAGGAGATTAAGCAATGGGAACAAAAATGCAAGGGGAAGACATTATTCTATACTAGCATGCTACACTATATGCATTAAAAGGATCGTGGTAAATCCTAACTAACATGAATAGCCATGCGATTTATTCAAGTTATATAGAAACATAGTTGGCATGCATAGTTGAAATGGTAATATGTGATGTGGGTGGTGCTCTTGGCAATTAAGGGTTGTTTGTTTCGATGCATGGTTCGGATTGGACGATTTGTTGAGTTAATGGCTGGCGCGTACTAAGAAATTAAATGAAATTGAGTGTGGAGGTGACGTGCATTTACTGCATGTCACCCTTACTCCCTCTATTGGCCGCCACCCTAGTCGGGCTATTGTTCAACCTTGTTGTTGTGGTCATGCTCCGATTTCTTAGCAGAGAGGAACCACTCGACTAACTCGCGTTTTAAGGTGTTTGATTACAGGTATGTCTTTTTTGGGCCATTCATGAGTCTGCTTTGGTTATGAAATGGATATTGGCTTAGTTGTATTGGTTTGTGCTTTCTTTAAGTATTGCAACTGTGTAAGATTGTGATTTTGAAATGGAGCATTGATGGTTTTCTCTGCAATAATGTTGAAGTCATATTGTTATTGTTCATCCTAGGTATTAGCAACCATAAGGGCTCTCTGTTATCCTTGATGGTTTAGTTGGAGGGTATTTGTTTGGTCTTGGGTGGCTAGTTGTCTTCACGCATTCGTATCATTGTATCCAGTCTTTGGATTTTATGGGTTTTAATGGTTGGAAGCACCTTGGTCACTGTGCTTTGTTAACTTAGGCATTGGTTTTTTTTCACCACTAAAGGTCGCGCAATGGGTTATTTTGTTCTTTCTTAGCCCTGTCTTCACCTCAGTATTATGGTTGTATGACTGGAAAGCCACAAGGGTTATACCCTGTGTGTGTTAAGTATCATTACCAGGCCAAATTGGAGCCTCACTCCTCTGTTTTAGCCTCTCCTGTAACAGGTTTTCATCACCCTAGCCACATAATAAGTTGTGGTGTTCTCTGTGTATACACCATTGATCTCAGAGGTTTTTACCATAGAGAAGATTTGGCTTTTCTCTCCTTGTGTTGGCCACTGAGAAAACCCTTAATTCCTCCAGTATGAGGGTTGATAGAGAAGACCATCGGCCTGTCGGGTTAACTATTGGTTATTGTTGAGTGGTATGTATTGTCGAGAAAATTGAGTATAGGCTCGCCCAATTGTTTATGTGACAATCGTGTTGGTTTTGGTATCTAGTCACTGCCTGTATTATTACAATGGATACACCCTGCATGGTTAATTGGACATATCAAATACACAATAACCCTCCTGGTGTTTTGATAACCCAGTATTGTTTTTAATTGAGTGAGTCACAACGTCGCTTCATGTCGACGTTTGGGTAAGTTTGGTTTCCACAACATGTCAGGTCGGGTTGTTACGACAGTTCACATATAGTCTCAGCATTGAATTGGTTATTGAAGATTTGGGTTGATACACAGTCACTGTCTTTTTCATTGAAAATTATTGGGATGTTAAACTCGACATTAGTTACAATTGTTTATTGATGTGCATGCATAATGCATTTGTATGTGTGGTGTTCAACGAATAAATGGTCACTATAACTATGAGTTTTTTTGGGGGCCAAATGGTTATTTCAACTGGGATGACCGTGGAAAATCCATCCATTGTATGCGTTATGGTTATTTGATTGCATCATTAGGGATGAGCTTGAGTTTTACACAACATGGTTGATTGCAGTTTGATTAATTTGAAGCAATGCTGTATTAAATTGATATCTTGACACAATGGGTTGAGTTAATACTATGACTGTGTGTTTAGAAGTTTAAAATGGAAATGTTGCATCGTGGTGTTTTGGGTGGCTGCCCACTGTGTATGATATGTATATTTTGGGTTGCACACTGAGAGATAGTCACAGAGTTTTAAACTTGGCCTTGTTGCAATTCAATTATTTGTATTATGAAGTCAGATATGATTTTGTTGTCTCGTTGTGTTGGATGAATAACCCAACATTTTAAATGCTTAGAGTCAAGGAAAATTTTGGACCCGTACATTCACAGGAATAAAAATGTGTTTTGTCGAATGGTTGTTTATTTCCTAGTTTAGTGTGAGTTGAAATGGGATTGGTTATTTGGGTGTTAAAATGACAAGCCGGGATCTTTGCAAAATGAATATGGATCATTGTGTTGACTATCCATTGGGTATGTTGAATGAATATCATGCAGAGTGATGGGCACTAGTGTTGTGACAGTATGACCACAATGCAGTTTGATTATTAAATAAATGTAGAGATAGAATCGAGCATGATAAATGGAATGAAATACTTGAGTAAGATCATTTCATATCTTTTCCTCAACATTTATTTAGCGACCATACTGGGGAGATCTTCGATATCTCTCTAGTTAATTTTTATACTCGATTTTCATCGATACATCTTTATTTTTCTGAGATTGATTCTTTGACTGTTTTTTTTTCTTAATGACTGTTCCTGATGCATGGCAGCCCAATATTGAGCTCAGTTTTCAAGATTAGACCAAAATTGCTTTGAATCTGTTTAACACCATATTAGACACTATTAACACCCGTGCTAAGCTTAACCATTCTTGGGCAGCAATTGAACAATATATTAGTGCTCAAGAAAAATTGGAAGCTAGACGTAGACAACCTAGAAATAAGCAGTGACCCTTTTGTTTCTTCAAGTTTTGACATTTCTTTCACGTCCTTAGATTCTCACGCTTCTAGAAGAAGAAGAGGCTTGTCACTTGAACTCAATCCTATTTCTAAAATAGGAAGAAGAAACGTTTTGTTATCTTCCCAACAAAGTGCTATATGTAGAACTTTATCTGATTCATCCAACTCGTCTTTCTTTCCCTCATATATCATCCACATGATGGCATCTAGTGGTGGCTCTGGTGGCATTGGAAGTTCTCCATCTTCTCAATATTTATCATCATCAGTGATTGGTAACTTATATAGCCACCATATCCCTATACAATCTACCACAAACCCCATCAAATTCATTAAAAGGTATGGGATTTTTTAGTTCGAAGAAGACGCCACAACCGCACCATGACATGTGTCCTCTCCTCTTAACCTAGCACTTGTTACTCGTCCACTTCCAAAATTTAAAGAGAACCTTTTTAGGTTTTCAGGAAATAACACTGTCAGTACAAACAAACACCTGGTGGAATTTTCTAATGCTTGTCATAACATAGGGGCCAACAACAATGATACCTACATGCGCTTATTTGCCAATTCCTTGGAAGGAAAGGCTGCGGCCGACTTCTTTGACCTTCCTCCTAATATTCTGTCTACTTGGGAGGAGTTAAGATATTGGTTTTGATCCACTTATGGGAAATATAAAAGCCCAGCTGAGAAGTTAAGGGAGTATAATCACGTTACCTATAAGGATGGTGAGACCATCAAGTCCTTCAACTTGTGTTTCACCAAGTTATGCATTCAAATCCCTGAACTCATCCACCCTCAGAACCAAGAAGCTTTCATGCATTACTACAATGTGTTTCCTTCCCCCTATTGTCATAGGCTCGAGAAAAAATCCATTGATAATATTGGCTCTCCTCTACATACTTTCTCAGAGTATGAAGAACAACTTGAAAGAACTGCTCTTCCCCAGGGAGAATCGGTTAGAAAGACATACATGTCCACCCTTTTACATCTAGTGCAAGACATGAACAATCATATGATAACATATAAGTGGAAAGGAACTGTCTCCCCCCTCACCCCTGGAGCTTCATCCTCTTATGCACCCTACTTTAGGAATCTGGTTGAAAATAATTTTCAGCCTAAGGCTATCTTGCCTCATAGTTGGTGTAACTTTTGCCAGGAACACCACGACGAAACCACATGTGAGGTAAAGAAGAGTGCTAGAGATAAGATCTTTGGTAAAAGAATAGAAGCTACCATCATCGCCCTATATTTTACAGAGCCATAGGATGTCATGGTCATCAATACTAGAAACAAAGCCTATGCCCCCAAGGGAAAATTTGATCCTCCCTGTAGTTCTTCTAGCCCGAGCTCATCCTTAACCACTACTACTCTCTAGGTTCCTAAGGTTCCTGAGAGTCAAGGAATCAGTTCTCCTATCCCCTCTTCCAAATACAATATCTTGAACTAGTTGGCCAACATCAAAGCAAATGCCACCCTTTTAGACATGGTTTTCGTCCCTGAACAACAGATGCATCTAAAAAAATTCATGGAAGGAAAATATTTTGTTGTAGCCAATATTTCCAAAGAGGTAAATGAAGAGGATTCTTATGTAAATAAAGTAGGTGTACATAAATTTAGATACCTTGTAAAAAAATCCCCCTTTTTATATTTCTGTAAAAATTATGGATAAAATTGCCCATTGTTGCCTTATTGATGGTGGTTCAGGCCCAAGTGTGATGCTGAAGATTATTATGGAAGATCTAGGCTTGTCTTGTACAAAGGAAAATTCCAGAAGCATGCTCTCCTATAATAATCTACAACAAACAACCATAGGCGAGCTTAAGGATGTGACCTTAGTTTTGTGCGCTCATCCTGACCTAAGGACAACCCTCAACATTCAGGTAATTGATATGCCAGTAAGAAATTACTCAATCATCTTAGGGAGAGATTGAAAAGCCTCAATAGGTGGATACCTCTCACTTGATGTAACACATTTATCCGTTCCTTGGAACGAAAAAACATTATAGTCCTTAGAGAAGGAAGGATATCACCTTACATAGAGAGTGTCCCACAGCCTAACGTAAACTATATCGAAGATGACCTAGGAGTGTATTCCATCTTTGTCGAGGAGGATAACACTCCCATGGAACAAATCAATTTAGATGATGGCATGTGGCACATGCACTTTGAAGGTTCATGCTCTAATGAAGGTAATAGAGCTGGAATTATCTTGATTTCTCTTGTAGGAAAAATTCATAACTTTTCTTGTCGGTTGGAGTTCACTTGCACTAACAATGTCACTAAATTCAAAGATTTGTTATTAGGCATTGAAAACACTTATAACCTTGGTTGTGGTCACCTTTGAATTTTTGGGGATTTCGAGCTTGTTGTGAATATTGTGTGTAAAATTTAATCTCCTAGCAACAAGTTGATGAAACGATACACCCAAAATATTTGGGCACTTATCTCAAACCTTTTATATTTCAAAATCACTCATGTTAATAGGGAGTTGAACTCAATGGCTGATCGGTTAGCAATTTTTGCAGCCTCCCCGAGTGATGTAGGCAACAAGGAGAAACAAAAAGAAGAAGAGTTCATTTTCTTCGAGTGATGTGGGAAACAAGGAGAAACATAAAGAAGAAGAGTCGAAAATGAAGGTGGGTGAAACCATGTCCTTGAACATTGGGACACTCGAGACTCCAAAGAATGTTAAAATAGGTGCCAAATGTTCAGATGAGGAGAGAGTGAAGTTTGCCAAGCTGCTTGGTGAATTTCAGGATGTTTTTTCTTGGTCGTATGAGGATCTTCGTGGTTTTGATCCTATTCTGATACAACATGCATCCCCATTCAGGAAGGCATAAAATCAGTCAGGCGAAACCAAAGACCCATCAACCCTGCGTTAGAAGCAACTATTCAAAAGGAGTTGGAAAAACTCTTGAAGGCTGGAATCATTTTTCCAGTCAAGTATTCTGAATGGGTTTCAAATATGGTTCTTGTTCGGAAAACAATTGGTCAGATCAGATTGTGCATTGATTTTCGTGCATTAAATCGAGCTAGTATAAAAGACCACTTCCCTCTCCCTAATATGGAAATGATTTTGCAGCAAGTTGCAGGGTCATAAATGATGTCCTTACTTGATGGGTTTTCCGATTACAATCAAATCAAGGTAAAAGGGCAGATAAATATAAAACCACCTTTATTGCTCGTTGGGGTACCTTTGCTTATGAACGTATGCATTTTGGCTTATTTAATGTAGGTGCCACCTTTCAAAGAGCTATGCAATTAGATTTTGACGATTTGATCGGTAAGATCATTCAGATCTACCTTGATGACTTAACAATATACTCTAAAATCTGATCAGATCATTTTGGTCATTTGAGGAAAGTTCTCATGCGATGTAGGAAATTTGGAATTTCTCTAAACCCTTCCAAGTCCATTTTTGGTGTTACTCAAGGCAAGCTCCTTGGACACATCGTCTCCGATTCAGGAATAAGCATTGATCCTGAAAGGATTGCTGTTATCCTTAATATTCCTGCTCCCACTTCCAAGAAAGAAGTTCAAGCTTTTATGGGGGTTATTAACTTCATCCATAGATTTTTCCCATATTTTGCGGTGATGGTCAAGCCAATTCATAATTTGCTTAAGAAGAATCATTCTTTTTCTTGGACGGGTGATGTCGAAAATTCTTTTGAAGGGATTACGAAAGAAATTAGTTCTGCACCGATTTTGGCGAAGCCAGATTTTGAGAAATAATTCATGATATATACTAATTCCACCGAGAAGCAGTTTCTGTTGTCCTTATGCAAAATGATGACCAAGGCAATGAAAAAATAGTGGCTTACACGAGTCAAAGTTTGTCTGATGATGAATTTAAATATTCTTTTATTGAAAAACATGCTTTCTCTCATTTTAAGGCTATTGAAAAGTTTATCCATTACATCTTAGGTAAGCATACGTTGGTAAAGGTCCCCTTACCTGCTATCAAGTTTTTTCTCTCACAAACTTATCTTTCAGGAAAGCTTGCACATTGGCTTGCCAAGATTCAAGAGCATGATTTAAATATCGTGACTTCTACCACTAGCAAGAGACGTTACCTAGCCCTTCACTTGGCTTAGCATTCTGAGAATGGTGAAGAAATTGAGGAAGAGGATAGTTCCCTTTCAACCCTCTTTTCCATTGACGATAAGATCCTCCCTGTGTCTGAACATCCTTGGTACAATGTTTTGGTTTATTATTTATAGAACCAAAGATGTCTAGACAACTTAGACACTCATCAAAGGAGAAGACTTTGTCTTGAATCTGCGAGATATGCCATTATAGGAGACTTCTTATTTTGAAGATTGCCTGATGGTGTGTTCTCTTCGCTGTGTAAACAATGAAGACGCACATAAACTGTCACAAGAAGCTCACGGTTCTTCAAGTTCTGTCATTCATGTAGGAGGTCATTTCTCTGCCAAAACCACTGCTTTCAAGATTATTAGAAAAGGGTACTTTTGGCCTTCGATCTTTTGTGACTCTTATGTTTTTTTGAGATATTGTGACAAGTGCCAAAAATTTGCTAGGAAATAACGCCTTTCAGCCATGCCATTACAACATGTCCTACCAGTATTTCCTTTTTCAAAGTAGGGATTGGATTTTATTGGTCCAATTAATCCCCCTTCTTCATTTGGAAAAGTTTTTATTTTGACAGCCATATAATATTTTACAAAATGGGTTGAAATTGTCCCACTTAAGCATTCCACAGACAATTAGGTAATTTCTTTCCTTGAAAATAATATTTCTTCCATATTTGGTATTCCATTAGAAATTATTATGGACAATGGCCCTGCTTTCATTTATGCTAAGCTCAATTTCTATCCAAGTTGGGGGTTAAACATTTCACCTCATCAACTTATTACCCCCAAGGAAACAGGCAGGCCTGAGTCTACCAACAAAAATATGGTAAGAAACTTCAAAAGGCTCATCGAAGATAAGCCTCATCAGTGGCACACTCTCCTCACTTATGCCCTCTGGGCAGATCGAACTACCGCCAAGGTAAGCATTGGTTGTACTCCTTTTCATCTTGTTTATGGTCAATAAGCCCTCTTGCCAATCGATTTGGAACTTTCTTCCTTAAGGTTGATGCTACAGATTGAAGAATTAAATTCTTCAGATGTTTCACAAAGGATAAACGCACTACTAGATTTGGAAGAACAAAGGATGTTTTCTTTAGATAATATTAAAAGGAGACAACAAATTGTTAAGAGGTATTTCAACAAGAGTGTCAAGACTGTCAAGTTCAAGGTCAATGAAAAAGTTTTTCTATGGGATTCGGCTCACGTTGATAGAGGAAGACATTCAAAATTTCAAAAATTATGGTTGGGTCCTTTCAAGATCACTTTTGTCTTAGGTACAAATTCTTACATTCTGAAGGATTTACATGAGCGATTGTTTTCCCACAGCACTAACGGTTCTCACTTAAAGCATTACGTGGAACGAACTTGAAAATATCTAACGTTGTCTAGATTTTTTGTATTTTAGTAGTCTAGCTCTATTTACAGTTTCGTTATTTTTCTTTTCTACTTATAGTAGTTGATTTCTATTTAAACATTTCCTACCACTTTTACTTTTCTGTCACTTTATTTCTACTATTTTAATTTTCTGTAATTTTATTCTGTTAGATTTTGCATTTTGTCATCTTTTCAGTCGAGAATAAGATGTTGGATTAGTTATGCAACAGTGAAACTCCTACGAGATATTGTTAGTCAATAACAATCACGCTTACACGACTGTTACGATGTTCCCCCAAAGACACACTTGAATTTGTTATCTACCTTCACTGCTGTCTTATAAAGAGATTGGTTATCTCCCACTTCTTCTTTCCAGTTCTTCATCCATTTGAGAAATAAAAGAGCAAATCCATTAATTTTTCTCCTTGAAATAAGAGCCGATTTTGGTTGAATTATTATGCATACAGGGATAAACCCCCTCATACTTAACATTTTTCATAAGTTATTCCCAAATTCCCGGTCATTTTTCTGTTAAATCCACTCACTTCCCCTTGTTGCATAATTATTCTGGTTTCATCTTCTAAAATTACCATTCTTGGTYTKCAAAACCATGAGTTCTGTGTTCTAAATCTATTGAAAACAAATTTCCCCGTGGAGTTGCCAGTTTGTTGACGATTAAAAAATCGTCAYGAAGTTTTCCTCGCAAAGTGTTGCTAAAGCCTATTATTATAAAGCTAAATAATACTAGTAGGTGGGACCCCCTTGTAGATTGGAGATCATGTCTAGTTCTTATTTAAGGCTATGCTACTGTTCGACACTGCTTACATGGTTGATGACATCTTGTTTTTATTGGATGATGGATCAGGTGTATTATACGTGTTCTTTGCTGCTCCAGGCTCAAGTTTTATGTTACAATGACCTATATTATTCATGGTTACCATTACTGTCTATTCTTGGATCTATTATTTGTGACACCTGCAACAGTTATATGTTAGTAACAACAAATAAAGGAAAAATTAAAAGGAGATTAAGCAATGGGAACAAAAATGAAAGGGGAAGAAATTATTATATACTAACATGCTACACTATATGCATTAAAAGGATCGTGGTAAATCCTAGCTAACATGAATAGAAATGTGATTTATTGAAGTTATATAGAAACATGGTTGGCATGCATAGTTGAAATGGTAATATGTGATGTGGGTGGCACTCTTGGAAATTAAGGGTTGTTTGTTTCGATGCATGGTTCAGATTGGATGATTTGTTGAGTTAATGGCTGGTGCATACTAAGAAATTAAATGAACTTGAGTGTGGAGGTGACATGCATTTACTGCACGCCACCCTTACTCCCTCTATTGGACGCCACCCTAGTTGGGCTATTGTACAACCTTGTTGTTGTGGTCATGCTCTGATTTCTTAGCAGAGAGGAATCGCTCGGCCAACTCGTGTTTTAAGGTGTTTGATTACAGGTATGTATTTTTTGGGCCATTCATGAGTCTTCTTTGGTTATGAAATGGATATTGGCTCAGGTGTATTGGTTTGTGCTTTCTTTAAGTATTTCAACTGTGTAAGATTGTGATTTTGAAATGGAGTGTTGATGGTTTTATTTGCAATAATGTTGAGGTCATAGTGTTATTGGTCATCCTGGGTATTAGCAACCATAAGGTCTCTCTGTTATCCTTGTTGGTTTAGTTGGAGGGTATTTGTTTGGTCTTGGGTGGCTGGCTATCTTCACACATTCGTATCGTTGTATCTACTCTTTGGCTTTTGTGGGTTTTAATGGTTGGAAACACCTTGGTCACTATGCTTTGTTCACTTGGGCATTGGTTTGTTTTCACCACTAAAGGTCGCATAGTGTGCTATTTTGTTCTTTCTCAGCCCTGTCTTCACCTCAACGTTGTGGTTGTCTGACTAGAAAGATGCGAGGGTTATACCCTGTGTGTGTTAATTATCATTACCAAGACGAATTGGAGCCTCACTCCTCTATTTTAGCCTCTCCTATCATAGGTTTTCGTCACCCTGGCCATGAAATAAGTTGTGGTGTTCTCTGTGTATACGTCGTTGATCTCAAAGATTTTTACCATAGAGAAGAGTCGGCTCTACTCTCCCTGTGTTGGCCACAGATAAAACCCTTAATTCATCCAGTCTGAGGGTTGATAGAGAAGACCGCTGGCCTGTCAGGTTTACTATTGGTTATTGTTGATTGGTATGTATTGTCGACAAAATTGAGTACAAGCTCGCCCAATTGGTTATGTGACAATCATGTTGGTTTTGGTATCTAGTCAATGCTTGTGTTATTACAATGGATACACCTTGGACGGTTAATTGGACAGATCAAATACACAGTAACCCTCCTGGTGTTCTGATAACTTGGTATTATTTTTAATTGAGTGAGTCACAACGTCACTTCATGTCGACGTGTGGGTATGTGTGGTTTCCACAACATGTCAGGTTAGGTTGTTACGATAGTTCAAGTATAGTCTCAACATTGAATTGGTTATTGAATATTTGGGTTGATACATAGTCACTGTATTTTGCATTGAAGATTTGGGTTGATACACAATCACTGTCTTTTGCAATGAAAATTATTGGGATGTTAAACTCGACATTAGTTACAATTGTTTATTGATGTGCACACATAATGCATTTGTATGTGTGGTGTTCCTATGCCACGAATAAATGGTCACTGTAACTATGAGTTTTTTTGGGGGCCAAATGGTTATTGCAACCGGGATGACTATGGAAAATCCATCCAATGTATGTGTTATGGTTATTTGATTACGTCATTAGGGATGAGCCCGATTTTTACACAACATGGTTGATTGCAGTTTGATTAATTTGAAGCAATGCTATATTAAACTAATAGCTCGACATGATGGGTTGATTTAATACTGTGACTGTGTGTTTAGAAGTGTAAAATGGAAATGTTGCATCGTGGTGTTTTGGGTGGCTTCCCACTGTGTATGATATGGATATTTTGGGTTGCGCACTGAGAGATAGTCACAGAGTTTTAAACTTGGCCTTGTTGCAATTTGATTATTTGTATTATGAAGTCATATATGATTTTTCTGCCTCGTTGTGTTGGATGAATAACCCAACATTTTAAATGCTTAGATTCAAGGAAAAATTTGGACCTGTACAATCACGAGAATGAAATTGAGTTTTGTCGAAAGGTTGTTTATTTCCCAGTTTAGTGTGAGTTGAAATGGGTTTGGTTATTTGGGTGTTAAAATGACAAGCCTAGATCTTTGCAAAATGAATATGGATCATTGTGTTGACTGTCCATTGGGTATGTTGAATGAATGTCATGCACAATGACAGGCACGACTACTGTGACAATATGACCATAGTGCAGTTTGATTATTAAATAAATGTAGAGACAAAATCGAGTATGATTTTTATGGCCGCATTTGACGAGCAAAGTGAAAGTAATTGATTGTGTATTTTTTTTGGAAATTGCTTATGGAAAAATAGGAGAAAATGGAGCTCCCCTACGTATTGTTGTGGAATGCATACTGTTTTTATTGAGTGGCACTATGTAAATATTTGGTTATGAACAATGAACTAGTTAATACACAGTAGTTGTTATTGGATCACAATGCTCATTTGGTTGGGTATTTCCTTTTCAGAATGGTTATATGGATTACTTAATTTATTTTATGAACAATACCCGCTCTCATTCCCCACCATGTTTTTATTTTATTTTCGCTAATTACAACCCCATCGCCTTCCCGTATTCATTTTTCACTCCCTGTTCTAAAATTGATTACAGTCAAGAAAATTATGTGTTGAAGTAGTTGGCAGTATCAATGTCTTGGTTGAATTACATGGATGTTTCCTTTGGTTTACAGTTGATTTTTGTTGTCTTTGAGCAATAACCATATATTTTCCCCCTCATCATACCATGTTTCACTCAATACAAACCCTCACATATCCCATGACCTTTTTATTCACCCCTTGCTCATTGATAAACCTTTAAACAATTTGTATGGATTGGATTGCATGAGTTTGATATATTGTTGAGCCAAATCTATTTCATATTTTTAAGGAGTTAACATGTATGGTCATTTAAAAGATTATTTTCTAATCAATCACACATACATGAATGAGCTATTCAAATAAAAGGCTGAAAACCGAGGCCTACTACGCCTCTGTCAAAGAGAAGGCTGCTACTGCCCCTCCCACATATTCAGATAATTCTAGTAAATCCGCATCCTCCCACTTGCATTGGAAGGATGATTTATCTCATATGATCAACAAGATGAGGCTTAAGTATTTCACACAGCCTAAAGCAAGTTCAAAAGGACTAAAGGAGGATAGCCTCAACAAGGGAAAGATTTCCTCACAAACCTAGAAATATGGATTTTAAGTTTTCTTTCATTGTTGATGACAGTTGACTTCAGATTTTCATATAGCATGCTTTTTGAATATGCTAGTAATATATTTTGGAAATAATTGCGAACATTATTGAGATAAATTGCCAAATGTTAATATGATAATGGGAGTCACAAAGAGGTGTGTTTTTGCTTAATTGACTAGTATGTTATGATTGTTAAGAACTAATGGGAGTCACAAGGGGTGCCACCTACTAATTATTATTTAATTATGACCCTTGTTATGATTATTACTTTTCCCCCCTAAGTTGGTTGAGTCTTTTAATTAACTTAACTAATGAGTTGGTTCAACTACTTCAACCAATTCTAATTTGCTTAAAGGAAAAGGAAAGAGAGGAACATAGGGGAGATAGAAGCTTAAGCATACTAAGGTTTGCTCTTTGAGTTTATGTTGAGATAGTTTAGTTTTCATTCATTCATTTATCCACCACAAGCCTAATTCTCTTTTATTATAGTAGGGTCTTATTGTAGACAACAATATTCAGGGCTGAATCACATCATTCAAACACTTGTTTTTCAAAGGTGTTGATCTATCTTTGATAGTCTATGTAGACTTGTCTGTTTGGGAATTAGTTTTCATGACTGAAAAAGGCTATTGTGTAGAGTCGAGTGGGAAACAATCCATGGCAAGCTGATCCAGCTTTAGAGTTCAGTTTTGGTTTTCTGTGAGAGTTCTTTTTGTATGTTCCATCGGGGATGTCTAAGTTCGACTTTGGTCCAAAATTTTTGTATGATATTTTGTAAAGAAAATGACTCTTTGGTGAATTGGAATGAAATAAAGGACTTCTTTATGTCTCATCTGTCTTGATTATCATCTTGGTGTCTTTACTTCTGTCTTTACATTTATTTCAACAACTGTTATATTCAGAAAATTACATAAAAAGTACATTTCCAACAAGCTTTTTATTGATAAAAGACTAGCCTAAGCATTGGTAATTAATACTTGTGAGTTAGGATGTTATTTTTGTTGGCTATAAACATAGGGTGAGATTCCCGTCTATTTTTCTTTAGCCAAGCAAAATCTGAAAATACTTGAGTAAGATCATTTCATATCTTTTCCTCAATAGTATCGATATAGAGTTTCTAGCAAAATTGACAACTCTCACAAACCACATAAGAGAGTTTGCAAATATACATAATTATTACATACCAATTATTATTGCAGGTAAACTTCTTGAGAAAAACACCTAGTATTCTAATAATTTAAAAAAATATAAATATTGTTTGAAGACATAATGACTAGGGGCATCCTCGTGACCTACATTATAGGAAAGGGAAGTATGTTGATCAACATCCATATCCTCTTTCATTTGATGAATTGTCTCCTCCTCTTTGAAGTTATCTTGAGATGAGTTGATTGACAGTTATTGGTTTGAGGTAGTGGAGATATAATCTTTGCGAAGACTAAGTATCAAATTCTTGAGCATGTGGCAATTTGCTTAAAGAACATCCAAATTATGTTTTTGTTGGTCTAGAAGATTCACGACTATTTCATCTATGAGGAGCACATTGATGTTAATTTTCATGGACCTTATAGGTCACCAAAAATATGGATGTTTTGTTGCTTTGAACAACCTCTTCATGTCATCGAAGAGTTCTCCATACCTCATGTTAGTATAAATTCTTAATCCGCAACAAGAGTAATTATGGGTGGAAGAGTCAAATGGAAGCTAAATTGGCCAAGGCTATTTCAAACACATAGAGTAGGTTCTAAGCTCCACTAGAAAATAATAAAAATCACCAGGACACTACATTTCTAGAGCTTTTTGTTACTTGAACTAATAATTCCAAAGAATCCAATCCCAAACATAACCAGAGTACTATAACGAGGGCCAAAGGAGTGAGATTAGCAAGAGAATAGAGGAAGACAAAACACCAAAACCTATCTCCTAATATTTAAATTCAAACACATTCCAACAACTATAGAACTCTAGATATTAACCATTGAGAACACCCATAAGGTACAACCTAAGGACCAAAATCCCAATGCTCTAATGAGAGAAAAAAATAATCTCTTGCTAGGTGAGCTTGAGTCTGATGGGAATTACAAAGCTATATCAAAATACAACTCACATTTGATCCATTTTCCCACCTCTCCAATGAGAAGATGGTGATTAATCCTCACATGCATCTAGACTGAGGTCACATCCTTGCAAGTCCCTTACCCGCACTTGAAATATATAATGATATTTGTTAAAACATTTGTTGATTAAAGAGGATGCTACTATTACGAGGAAAATCTCTCTATGGCTAGGGTGAACCACAACAGATAGGTATGACTGTAGGAATCAACTCAATTCCAGCATATGCTATATAAACTAATGTGCAAGAGATATAAGAAACATAATTCAAATGCTACACAACTTGTAATTCAAATGGATTATAAACTTAGGGGGTGTGATAAAAGTAACACCCCCAATTTTTTTCCATGACCCCTTGCAAGAGAAAGGTAGCTTCATGTTATTGGATAAATCCATAAATGCGGACACAAATCGATCTCCCTAGATCCACCTGGATCTAGAACAAAGCAAGACAGAACATGACTCTTTCCCTAGATTTTGATCATTGAATTAACTAGGAGGCAAGAACAAGTAACATACCTAATAATATCTTCCTATGGTCTTTGTTTCTCCCGATTCGCTCCAATGCTCTTGTGCAGTTAAGACCAACACAACACAAACCAACCAAAGTGAAGAAAGCACAATATATTCAACGGTTAACCTATGTGTATGATCAAGGAATTACACAATAAAGTGAAAATAGCTTTATGGGAAAGAATCATATTACTGTATCATATTA
>ML812809.1:134101-146016 GCA_009831015.1 Picea engelmannii
TCGAATGTTCGACTTCAACTCATTCATTCACACTCGATGGATTGTACTAGAGTACCTTGGGAGTCATTGACATTAATGGTGATTTCCCTCGCACTTGTTAATGGTTTCATCAATGACCGGTAATCAAGTGGTTTCTACCATGTTCGAATTCAACACATGTAATCACATGGTTAGATTCGTACTTTTGGGCGATGAGATTGAAGACCCTGGATATCATCTCTTTATCTAGGTTGCGATGGAATATGTATAATTTGGGACACATAGATCCACTTTGTATGTCTCGTGGCTATGTCGTCTCAATTTGAATTTTCTCACATAGATCCACAGTGTATTCCTAGTGGCTATGCTATATTTTGACGACATGGATCCACAGTGTATAATTGGTGGCCATGACCTATGTCTATAATGTCATTCGTCTGTGATATGAGTATGGGAATGCCTACCTCATAATTAATATATATGATATTCTGCAGATGCTTGGTTGTTCGCAAGTTTCCCATTAGGTGCGCTCCTGGTTTCTGACACACACATGCAGTTTACAAAGTCTTTCGGCTGTCACTGATTCTGGCCTCATATTTTGGGGGGCATTCTGTTACCCATGATTTTGGTCAATCTTGATGGTGTATTGATGATAGTGTACTCAGGCTCCTCATAAGAACTTTCTCCTGAGAAAAGTGGCATTCATCTCTTCCCAGAAAACTTACTTTTGAAGAGAGTTCGCAAGTTGCTAATATCCTAGGGTGCGAGAATGACTCATTCTCGCAGGTTGCCTTCAGCTAGGGTGCGAACTTCTCGCACTGTGATACATAGCTAGGGTGTGAACTTGTTTTAAATCTTGGAAAAAGATGAAGTCTCGATGGTTCTAGAAGGGAATCTTCTAGAAGAATGGGTTGGCATTCGAATGGTTATCCTTTTACTGGTTTCCCTAATATTGTGGGATCATTCTTATCTAAGTAACCATCTCATTCTCTCCTATATATCGATGGAATTCTCATGGAAAAGGTTAAGCAAGATTCATTGGAGAATTGGTGAAAGAATTGTGTGAAGGACCTAGCTTGAACAAGAGATTGGAGACTCTAGCAAGTCTATCAAGAGGGATTTGATATTCTTCATGCAAGGATCGAGCAAGTGTGTGTGTTGGAGTCAAGAGCCACCGAAAGGAAGCTTGCGACATCAAGGCGATCAGGTTGTATCTTCTAATTTTGATTAATATGATACAACGACATGTCCCTTTCCCATAAAGTCATTCTCACTTTATTGTGTAATTCCTTGATCATACACATAAGTTGACAGTTGAATATATTTTGCTATCTTCACTTTGGTTGTTTTGTGTTGTCTTGGTCTTGACCTCACGAGAGCACCGGAGCGAAGCGGGAGCAACAGAGACCCTAGGAAGCGATACAAAGGTATGTTACTTGTTCCTCCCTACTAGCTAATTCAATGGTCAAATCTTAGGGAAAGAGTCATGTCATGTCCTGTTTTGTTCTAGATCTAGGTGGATCTAGGGAGATCTGTTAATGTTTGCACCTATCGATTAGTCCGATAACATAGTGTTGAAATATCGTAACTTCAAAGAATATTATAATTATATTTCAGTTATTATCTTATAGATCAAACCCCCTTTTGTAAATCGATCATGTTGGGACTTGTCTAAGACCAAATCCCCTTTTGTGGATTGGTCAAACCATATTTATATAGTGGCATTCGTAAATTCGGCCCTTGGGGTTTATAAAGTGGTTTTAACCACTCTTGGAAGAAATCAGACCTACTAAGTGAAGAGGCATAACCCTAGAGCCTCCTCAAAAAGTATTTATAAGTGAGGATGTCGCCTCACTTGTTCATTCACTCACTCATCTAGTGCACATATTTTGAAGGCAATTGCAGTTGTAGGAGGAAGGAGAAGAGAGGCGCATGCTCGGTCCTAGTTTATTCTTGGAGTTTTGGTATTAGTCTTGGCATTGTATTGGCAATCTATTATTGAGGAATTTTTTTGCTGGGTTTTCTCCCTCATGCGGGTTTCCCAGGATAATATGTTGTTTACCTTGTGATTGTGTTTCTTTCAGTGAACCTCTCTATGTTGTTGTTATGGAAATACATTGAGAAAATTGAAAATAACCTAATAACAACATTAATCTTAACACATGAACCCTTTATGACAATGGGATGTAAGATGACATGTTTCAAAAAAATATCTACAATGCAAGGAGACTCTATCATAGTCAATTTTTTGAGTCCAAGAGTAATTTTTACTTGTAAGAATAACTTCAGCTGGGAATCCTTCACTGAAATCCATTTCCATGCAAATACAAGCATAAGTAGAGGTGTTATGCCTCATAGTTTCACATCTTTCGAAGTGGAATTTTCATAGTGCCGAACCAATGGCTTCGAGAGAGGGTAAACCCCAAAACTGCTAGGGAATATTGGGAAGTCTCACCCAAACTGGGGCTAAGGAGAGAATGTCAATCTCTGGATTGAAAGAAAGAGACCAAGGTTTCATGCACAAACTTGAGTTTCCCCAAAACCACGGACCTGAGTTAAAAACCAGATCTTGATGTTCCTATATGTCAAACTCAATAATGAAGAAGCCTTTGGCACGAGGATGAATGGAATCTTGTTGTTTCATGATAGGGATCTAGGTGGCATAGATCCCACTGTTAAGATCTGCTAACTTAGGACAAAAACCATTGAAGATGCAGACCAAACTCACAGATCTATAATATTCCTCCTGTTCATCGGCATCTTGTCCCATGCGTATGACAAGAGACAGGGCTTCCTGAACCAGGAGAGACGAAGAAGAAGTTGCATATTTCTTCTTAACAATATCTCGAAAAGATGCTCTAGACTAAAAGATAGAGCCCGGCTTGGACAATGTGATGGAAGAAACAACCCCACTACCTAGGGTTGTAGCAGTAGCTGAAGAGGGTATTGTTGAGGAAAAGATATGAAATGATCTTACTCAAGCATTTTTAGATTCGGCTTGACTAAAGCAAAATAGAAGGGAATATCACCCTATGTTTCTATCCATCAAAATTAATATCCTAACTCACAAGTATTGATTACAAGTGCTTAGGCTAGTCTTTTTATAAACAAAATCTTGCTGGAAAATTCATTATTTATCTGATTTTTTGATATAACAGTTGTTGAAATAAATATAGAGATGGAAGTAAAGACACCAAGTCGATAATCAAGATATATGAGACATAAAGCAATCCTTTGTTTCATTCCAACTCATCAAAGAGTCTTTCTCTTTACAAAATTTTGTGAAGAATTTTTGGACCAAAGTCAAACTTAGACGTCCCCGATGAAACATACAAAAGGACCTCTGACAAAAAATAAAAAACTAAACTCTAAAATTTGGATCAGCTTGCCACAAATTTCTACCCACTCGACTCTGCACAATATCCTTTGTCAGTCATGAAAACTAATTCACAAACAGACAAGTCTACACAAACTTTCAAAGATAGGTCAACACCTCTAAAAAACAAGTGTCTGAATGATGTAATTCAACCCTGAATCTTGTTGCCTACAATAAGACATTGATATCATAAAAAAGAATTAGGCTTATGATCAATTAAGGAATGAATGAAAACTGAACTATCTCAACACAAACTCAAAGAGAAAACCTTAGTATGCTTCTCCTTCTATATCTCCCTATGTTCCTCCCTTTCCTTTTGCTTTTAAGAAATTTAGAATTGGTTGAAGTAGTTGAAATACTTCAGTAGCTAAGTTAACTAAAACTCAACCAACTTTTTAGTTAGGGGGGGAAGTAATAAATCATAGTAAGGGTTTTAAATAAATAATAACTAGTAGGTGGGACCCCTTGTGACTCCCATTTAGCTCTAACAATCATAACATATTATTTAATTAAACAAACACATCCCTCCTTGTGACTCCCATCATCACTTTCATGTTTAACAATTTATCTCATGATATTTGAAATTATTTTCAAAAATATATTACTCATATATCCCAAAAACAACATGATGTCCAAAACTCATGAAGTCAATTGTCATCAATAATAAATAAAATAAATTTAAAATCCATATTTTCCACTCTGAGATGCAATCTTTCCCTTGTTGTTGATGTCACCTTTCGATCTCTCTGAATTTGCCTTTGGTGGTGTTGATCCTTTAGGCCTAATATCGTTGATCACATGAGAACAATCGTCCCTCAAATGCATCTAAGAGGACACGAATTTATCAGAGCCATTGGAGGGTGAGGAAGGGGCAGCAGTGGCTTTTCCTTTGTCAAGGGCATGGTGGGCCTTGGTTTTCAACCTTTTTCTAGCATGGGAGGACTGAACTGGTGAGTGGACAAGTGCATCTTGGACAATCTAATTGATAGGCGGGGGAGAAGGTAAAGACAAATTGGGCTAGCCACGATGTTGGGAGACTATCGGGTGGACAATCTATTGCCATCCGTTGTTTTTAGGAACCTTGGGTTGCAATGAGACATGAGGGGGCACGAGAATACCAGGGGCTTGTGGAGCTTGGAAGGGAGGCCTTTCAGTCCTAGGTTGGACCACTCCTTGCCCAATCCAATTGAAAACTCCAGCCTAAAATTGTTGGCCTAACTTTTCTGAGTCAACATCAAAGTGAATGGAGAATCTAGGCCTTCTAGGGCCCGTTTTCCAATTACCTCTTCCTCGGTTACCTCTTCCATGGCTACCTCAACTAAAAAATCTCATTCTTGCATGCATGATTGATTAGTAAATAGTTCTTTTAACAACCATACATGAAAACTCCTTAAAAATATGAAATAAATCTTGGCTCAACAACATATCAGACTCATGCAATCCAATCCATACAAATTGCTTAATTGTTGTCAGTGAGCAAGGGGTGAACAAAAGGTTCTGGGATATGTGAGGGGTTTGTATTGAGCGAAAAATGTTAAAATGAGGCGAAAAAGAAACATGGTTACTCCTCACTAGAAACACATAGTCAACTATAATGTAAACCAAGGAACATGTCACTGTAATCCATCCAAGAAACTGTGATCTCAAATTGTCACAATACATAATTCTCTTAACTGTAATTAAATTTTAGGAACATGGAGTGAAAAATGGATATGGGAAGGCGAGGGGATTGTAATTAGCGAAAATTGAAATAATGGTAGGGAAAGAGAGTGGATATTGTTCATAAAATTAATTAAGTAATCCATAAAACCATTCTATATCAAACACAAAGGATCCAACACCAACCAAATAATCATTGTGCTCAATTAAACAACTACTGTGTATAATTCAATCAATTATGTGTATTAATTTGCTCACTATTCGCAATTAAATCATTAACACAGTGTTTCCACAACAACATGTAGAAGAGTTATGTTTCTTCTCATTTGTCCACTTAATGTTTTAAAACAATTCTCAAATGAACACACAGTCACTTATTTCCACTTTGTTCGGCATCAACACATCAACCATTGTCCATGAATTATTTCCTTAATCAACACAGACACAAAATCATGCCTGATTTCATCCTTTAATTTCATTTAATAATTAAATTGTAATGAAACCATACTGTCACAGAACCTGTGCCTATCTCTGCTACGATGCACAATATTCATCAAACATACTTAGTGGACAGCCAAACAAAATCATCAATATTTTAATTTGCAAAAATCCTGACTTTCCATTTAAACACATAGTAGCAACAACCACCATTTCAACCCATACGATGTTGTGGGATACACAAACCATTCAAAAAAACGCAAGAGAATTTATGTGACTGTGCAGGTCTAATTACTATGAATCTAAACATCAACGATGTTGAGCTATCAATCCAATGCAACGAGGCAGCAACAGTATGCCCAATCCCATTTCTCAAATCGATCAAATTGCAACAAAACCATATTGTTTAAAAACCCGTGACCATCTCTGATGGTGCAATCAAAAAATATCCATAGCATATATAGTGGATATCCACGCCACAATTATCATGATTGCAATACTCCCATTTGGCAATTTAAAACACACAGTCACAGCAACCATCAACTCAACCTAACATGTTGTAGGAAGGCCACACATACCAACGCATCACACACAAAGCATTGTTGTGATTTAATCAATTATAAGCTAATGTTGGATTAACAATTCAATAATTACAATGTAAGAGACAAAGACTATGTATTCAATCCCATTTCTCCAATCAACCAATTAACCATGCCGAGCTATCGATTCAACTGTTATAATAGCCAATGCAATGACTAAACACCAATAACCAACCACTGTTAACATAATCAACAGAGATGAGCCAACAATCGAACACTGTCGTCAATACACCACCAACTCATAACAATCCACAATATACTCGACGGGATATAATAGGCTCCATTTATCAAAATCCGGGCTTTGAGTAATCAAGGGTTTTCTCGGTGGACCAACACATGGGGACTAGAGTCGACCCCCAATAGCGGGTGAGAACCTCTGAGACCACTCAGTGGACACATAGGGTATACCACCAACAACTTCGCAGACAGGGTGACAGTTCAGGAGATAGGAGATACTATGAATAGAGGAGCAAAGGCTTCACTTTGGTCTGTAATAACACTGAGAACACGCATGGTATAACCCTCGTGGTTTTCCCAATCAACCCAAAGAATGTTGAGATAAAACATAGTCAAGAAATAGCAATCAACCTTAAGCAATCCCCTTGGCATAATAACCATCATAACCCACTGCGCAAACATTAGTAGCATGAACAGACCCATACCCAGGTGAAACGATACGCAATAAAACAAGGTGGTTCAAACCCAGCAACCCCATAATCAGCAAAATGACTGGGTATGGTGACAAGAAAAGTGTGCAGATAGCCAGCTAGTCTGAAACCCTTCAACCAAAACCAATAAGGATGATAGAGAGCCTTCATGGCTTCTAGCACTCATAAAGATAAATGAAACTGTGACTTCAACCATCATTGTAATGAAAACCACACAAACCATCCATTCCAGATAAATATCACAGTCTTAAGAAAAGCACAGACCCATACATCACCGAGCCAATATCTATTTCATAACCAGAGCAGGTTCATGGATGGCTAAAAAGACATACCTGTAACCAAAATCCTTAAAAATATGAGCTTGGTCAAGCAATTATTCCCTTGCCTAGAAATCAGATCTTAACCACAACAAACACAATTGAACAATAACCAAGCTAGGGTGATGGCCCGTGAAAAGGGTATGGAGTGACGTGCAGTAAATGCATGCCGCCTCCATCCTCCACTCATTCAATTCCTTAGTACACGCCAGCCAGCCTTCCATTAATCCACTTAATTAATCTATGCATCGAACTTAACATCCATCACTTGTCAAATGCGCCACCATATCACATTTAACCATTTCCAACTATACCATAACACATATCAACCATGTTTTCATATAACTCAATAAATCGCATAGCTACTAACTTGTTAGCTAGGACTAACAACGATCCTTTTTAAATTCATTTGCATATAATGTATCATAGCATAGCATAGTATAGGATAACCTTTTTTCCATTGGATTTGTTCCATATTTTGTTTATCTTTTGTCATGACTAACATGTGTTTTGTGCAGGTGCAACATGTAATAGATCGTGGCACTAATAGCAATGTGATAACAGTGGATATAAGCCATTACACAACATGGAATTTAGAGCTTAGAGCAACACATAATAGGCATCATTCATCACCAATAAAACCAAGATTTCGTCAATCATGTAGGATCCTGTGAGCAGTGTCGAACAGCAGCATAAACATGAAATAAGAACCAAATCTGATCTCCCAATCTACAAGGGGGTCCCACCTACTATTATTATATATCTCGTTAGCTTATAATAATAGGCTTTAGCAATACTTTGCGGGAAAAATCCTTGTTGCGATTTTTATCGTCAATAGCTACCTCTATGGCCGTTGAAGAGTCTGGAACAGGGATCAAAGTTGTCATGCAGGGGCCATGAGCGGTCGGGGTTAAACCCTAGCCGTTGTGAACAGAAGTGTGAGTGACTCCATACTCTTTAATTAGGTTCTTTTTTTTAATGCATATATTTGACCATAATTAAGGTGGCAAGTATGTCTCATAAAAATAATTTGACAAAACAAATTAAATGAGAGATGATAGATCGACCATCCATAAATTTACAATTAATTATAAATATTTTTATTTATTAATGATTATTTAGCTTTAAATCATTTTTGTTTAATTTAATCAAAGATATTTTGAATTTAATTTTTTCTTATTTCATTAAGAAAGTAAATTAATTACTCAAAAAGCTTACATATTTCTAAATTAATATTTATTTATAATGAAAATAAACTCAAAACACCTATAGCGTCTACAAAACGCACGAATCCATGTGACACGTGGCACGTTGATCATGGGTCCACGTCACCCTGGATGACGTCATTGTGCCACATCACTCCAGACTGATAGCCTTCCAAGCCCTTCAATCTCACGGTCAAGGTGTGTCCACGTAACCCCTGGATCGATGGCCTTCGTTACTTCGTAACTTCAACGTTTGAGGGATCTGTGGTGTGTCTTCCTCCTTACTCCTAAAGTGGTCATCACCAGGATGATCATGACCTAAATATGACGGTCGGGTGAGGTCCTGAAAAGTTCCTAGATCTATGACCCTTGTCACTTCGTGGCTCCGGTGTTTGAGGGTTTCTACCCACTCCACACTCCTTTCCTCCTGGAGTAGGACTTTATCAAAGTGTTGTACATGAGGTCTTCTTCTTGGTTGATTGGATGGTTGAGAAGGATCCCAAAGAGATATTAGATCAACGATCCACATTACTTCGCAAATCCAGAAATTTGAGATTTTTAGCGTGTAGTTTCCAGCTTCTTCCCGTAGTAGGACTTCACCGAAGTCCTTGGCGCTACCTCTTCACTAAATTTGATCTAATGATTGAGAGTGATTCCCACTGGATTTCCAGATTCACGGGTCTCATTACTTCATGACTTCGGCGTTCAGGGAGTTTGATGATATATCATCCTCGTTCTCACGGAGTGGGACTTTACTGAAGTTGCCTCAGCATTGATCCAATGGCCAAGGGACTCCCAAATACTCTCATATCAGTGGTTTGCGTTACTTCACGATAACTAAATGGGTCAAGGTTTAATGGTGGGGCAAGTCTAACTGTCTCAGATAAGGAAACCGCCAGGTGTCGGTTAACCTAGTGGGTAACCGTAACTATCATTTTCCTTCAGTCGATTTATAAATGGTAGGGTCGAAGCACTCCAGAGTTTCGAACTCCCAGATTTATGAAGCCAAAGGGCTTAACTTTTTTCGGGCCTAGCGCAATGTTCCCAGACCTTGGTCGCATGGGTCCTTTGAAAAATCTTGTGGGCTTACGCATAAATTTCTTTAGCCGTAAATGGGTTAAGGACATGGGCACGAGCCCTCAGTCATACGGATGAAAGATATAAAGGAGGCATCTTCCTTCCATAGGTTTTGAGCTTGGAATTCCCGCGAGGGTAGATTTTAGAGACCGGCATGACTTAAACATTCCAATAAATCATTCCCCGACACTATCGCACGCTTACATCTTATAGCTATTTAACTACTAATATAATTCAAGCATACACCCATTTAAAAGCACGAGTTCACAGAGAGTTAATGCATATTTCTAACTTAACCATTCAACACATAACTCAGTCATATACATATAAATATGTTCAATGACCATATCCATTTCAGTACATATAGTATGAAGATACTTATCAGAAACCAGAGTTCATGAGGCGAGTGTTGAAAGGGGTGCATGTTTTGACCCAACCATAGGCACAACCACTCCTGACGTATTTACCATTGGCCACCCCCGAGGTAGATCATGATTCTCTAAGAGAGACTATTTCTTCTTACTCAACAATAGTCAGGGATGAAGGTTACTGTCCTCCTCCTAGGAAATCTTGGCAATGGGTTTTCTTTGTACCAAGAAAGGAGGTATGCCCGAGTACTTCCACGGTCACTCATTAGCCTCGTTTATCAGCTTGTAACGAAAACCTTTCCAACAGCTTCTTACATCCAGAATGAGTATTTCCCAGTTCTTCCTCGAACCAGAGAGATGAAAAATGATCTTTTCTCTTCTCGAGATTTCTCTTTTGACTATGGTCTCTTCGTAGATCTTCTTTCTCTCTCACCTCTGCCCACGAATTACCTCCTTCTTACCTTTCCTAGAAAAGTTGCATGGGTCTGAATCCCCAGCTCATGTCCATGTCTGGAAGTCTTATAGATGGGTAGTCTTCCCCATCTCTGCATTAACTCTTGAGGAGGACTCTTCCATCTACCACTCTAACTGGTAATTCATATATGGGTCATAGGATTGTTCTGAGTCATTAAATTCAGTAAGGTATTGTTTTGGTGGGGGTCCTCTCAACCATTTTTGGTTCCCCTTACCATCTCTTTCATACCATCCATGGTCTATCTTGGCAAACCCCCCTTTCAACAACTATGCAACACTTATCCATTTTCTATTAATAACAAAAAATACATACAATGACCTTTTATACAAAGGTTCATCAAATTCAAACATTCACACAAATCTAGTCTGCAATAGTCTCTTGGCCAATTATAGTTATTTTTACAGATTGGGGGAAACATGGGTATTACATTAGGACTCTATAATGGATTGGAGACTTAACCCTTTGATTTTAAATTTTATCAAGCAATACATCCCTCCAAATTTACATTTCAATAGAACAAGTCAAACCATAATATTAATTATAAACATTATTAACACATTTGTTAATATGAAAATGTGTTTATATACATTCGAGAAATGTTAACTTACAGGAAGGTCCTCCAAAAGAACTAGAGAAAGCATCTATAGTGGATTCAAGAATAACTCGATCGTTTTAAGGTTTTTCCACCTACTTGCAAATTCATTTGACAATAAAATTAGGTCAACCATAATATTAATTATAAATATATATCTAAGAAAAAATTTAATATGCAAATCATATTATCTTTTATGCTTGTTGGAAAATACCTCACTAGAAGTATCTTAATGTTCACTGTCCTCCTCATGCTCCTACACCTCATCTTTTACATCTTCAACGTAGTCTTCATTAGCGCCATCCTCTTCATCATTAGTGGAATCACTGTCATGGTCATCCTTATTTTATTAATCATTAGTGGAATTATCACTCTTATTATCTTCCTCTTGGTCACAATATTGGACCCACTACCACTTTCTTGACATGCACTTGTTTTAGATGCTTCAAATTTCATAACAATTACAATATGTCACTAAATTATAAAAACCAAATCTATATAACATGGAAGAACCTTCCTACATGAAAGTGATCATGTTTTGAATTTAAAATTGGTAAATTAGAAATTCACAAAGTAACGTTGTCAAAATGAAAATAAAGTTGATTTCTCGAGAGGTGAGATTTGATTCCAATTACTTTATACCTTGTTGAATTATCTTGAGAGAAAGGTATTAGCCATCTCAATGTAGAGTCCTTTGTTTGGGAGTGATTTTTCTCCTAATGTTTTTTTTATCGATAAAAAAATATTTCATCTTGACATTACATATTTGTATCTTGTTGGAGGGGTTAATATGTTAGGGGACTCAAGGGTGGCAAGTGCGGGGGAGGGGGTTATATTTTATCTCAAGGAAAGAACATAATCAACTTTTGCCTAGGAACTAGGAACGTCTACAAACAAACAAGTCCATGCCTATGCTCTTCTTCAATGCCTTCGTCTCATAGAGGACTCCAACATAAAATTGTTGATCATTATTGGAGACTCAAGTGTCATCATCAAATAAATGGTTTTGAATTCATCTCCAAAAGACAATAATCTAGCCACAATCATCGCAAGAATCAACAATGAATTTAAAACTTTGAGCAAGGTCTCATTATATCAAGTTTTTGGAGAACACAATTCTAAAGTTGATCGATTAGGCAATGAAGTGTTACACATTATTTTC
>ML812810.1:8139-24971 GCA_009831015.1 Picea engelmannii
TATATAATTCTCATTGATTAATTTGAACGAATCTTGGATTTGCTTCCCCAACCTCTAGTTGCTGAGGAGTTGGTTTTCATTCTCTTTTCTCAAGTTGGTATCAGAGCTCTTTGAGTCCTGAAGGCCAAAAGAAAAATCGTTGTTGGAGGAGAGCTTCTCGCTCGGATTGCTGCATGAAGAGGTAATCCGCCCATCGTTGAGAGAGGGGCCGCGCAGGAGCATATCTGTGTGGCATTGACAGAATCTATGTGGCGTTGAGCGTGGAGAGGAGCACCTGCATGGAGAGAGGTGTGTGACCTGCCTCATCAAGTGAGAAGACTCGTTTGACGCACAATAAGAGGATTACTGCTTTAAATTGTGATCTGAGGGGATTATCTGAGCGCCTCCGCATCTCAATGATTATCTGAGAGAGATCATTGCTTATCCCTACGTGGATTATCTGAGTGAGATCGTTGCTACTGTGGTGAATGTGCATTGTTCGTTCCCTTGTTCTAGAGCACATTGTGGAATCAGATACCCAACGTTGTACAAAGCGTAATAGACAATAGCATTAAATTTCTTGAGCTCCCCTCCTCTTGTATTGTTGACTGCATCTGAAACAAGTATGCTACACTTGTACTCGTTTAGAGTCTGGTTGTATGTACTCGTAATTCTAAAGGCAGTGTCTAAAAATTCCGAGCCTACATTAAGGGGATCATCTAAAAAATTGGCAGTTCTTACCCCGGACTTTTCAGGGCATAGATGGTATTGCTGCTGAGATAGAGAGATACCGAGGTCATTGCTGCTTATGATCATGAATTGATAAAGGAGCTATTGAGAATAGTTTATGCACATTATTGTTTCGGAAATTTAGAATACTTACACTCCTTAGAGTAAATCCAGATCGTTGTTGCAACAAAACACTTAATCATTGGTGATTTTTATCGTTGATATCGGTAATTTGGTGATTTGAGTTTGTGTAATTTGGTGATTAAAGTGATAAGAAATAAAAAGGAGATCGTTTTCTCAACGAAGTTTGCAAGGATAGTGAATTTGCTAGCAGAAACGTACCTCAACGAAGCCAACAAGTTAGATGTCTCGAATTTCATCAATTGGAAATTCAAAATGCAAACCTTGATGGAAGGTTATGGCGTATGGGCGATCGTGAAAGGAGATGAAGCGTGACCCAATGAAACTGCAGGTGCGACAGCAGCAACAATCCTATATTGGGATAAGAGGGAAAACAAAGCCAAGGTATTGTTGAGAATGTCTGTTAAAGATAGCATAATTCTGCACATTAGAGACGCTAAGACTTCTAGTGAAACATGGAAAGTACTTAAAGATATGTATCAAACTAATAATACACCTCGCATTTGTTTCCTAAAGAGTAAATTTCTAAGTATTGAAATGGATATAATTGAGTCTGTTAGTACTTTTCTTGGGCGAATTAAAGACATGAAAGATAAATTGGGAGATATAGGAGAAAAAGTATCAAACATTGATCTTGTCACAATTTCCCTAAATGGAATGCTAGAGGACTATCAAATGTTTATAACAGCTCTTGCAGCGAGGGAGAAAGATCATACTTTTGAGGAACTGATAGGTATATTGTTGCAAGAGGAAGAGAGGTGCGTGAATTTGAAGCCACGGAATTCAGACTTAGCTCTATGGACAAAGAAGAGATTCCCTAAAGGGAAACCATGAGAAAGATGCAGAGAAGGAAGTTCATTTCAGAGAAAGTCATTTCCAAATCCAAATCAAGGTATGCCATCAAATAAAAATGAACCTAAGTGCTTCTATTGTGGTAGGACTGGGCATCTTGCTAGAGGATGTTATAAGAAGAAAATTGATGATGAGGCTAGGCATAAAAATAGAAAACATTTAGGACACTTTGCAGAATAAAACCTAAATATTGATTCAAAAGATCTCAAATTGTTTGTGTCTAATGTTGCACTGTCTATTGAAACTAATGATGTTGATGCATGGTTTGTTGATTCTGGAGCTTCAATTAACATGACATGTAACAAGAATTGGTATATAAACTTTAAAGAAACACATAATGGTTCCCATATTTATCTTGGAGATGATCGTTCTTATCAAATCAAGGGATATGGAGATATTCCAGTAACATTTCTGAATGGTATTGTCAGACACATTCACAATGTTGTGTATGTCCCTGGGATAAAGAAAAACTTGATTTATGTGTACACCATTACAGATCAGAATTTGAAGGTCAAATTCTTCAAGACATATTGTATAGTGAAGGACTTGCAGGATCATTACAACATTGTTGCCTCAGGAGTCAGAGTTGGAGGTCTGTACAAACTTGATGTCACCAGCAAGAATCATCAAGCATTGACTTCCACAACTATGCCTACAGAAACTCTTTGGCACCAAAGATATGGTCACATTAATTATCATTATTTGTTTTTATTACAAAAACAAAGTATGGTTGAAGGACTCCATATGTTGAAGAATGTGTATGTTGCTTGTGAAGGTTATGCATTAGGAAAGATGCACAGAGATGAATTCCTCTCTAATTCTGATAGGAGAAAAAGAGATCTATTAGAAATTGTGCGCACTGATGTTTGTGGACCAATCCAGACAATTTCCTTAGGTGGTGATTATTATTTTTTGTTATTTACTGATGACTGCACAAGATACACATGGGTTTGTTTCCTTAGGAAAAAGAGTGATGTTTTTGAATGCTTCAAGGAATTTAAAAACATGGTGGAGAAGCAAACAGGAAAACCCATCAAAATCGTCTCCTTAGATCAAGGGGGAGAGTATAGATTGCGGAACTTCATCAAGTATTGCAAATATCATGGAATAGTACATCAATTTACAATACCCCACACTCCACAATAGAATGGAGTTGCAAAAAGGAAAAACAGAACTCTGGTGGAGTGTGAACGAAGTATGATGAAAGGTAAGTGTTATCACATGAGGTTGTATGTGGTAACATTGTTAATACTTATGTCTATACCCTCATCTCATCTCTCTCTATTTGTTCCCTACCACCCAGTCCTAGGATCTTTCCCTCTGATCGATGAAGTCGTTTTCCCACTTTGTTGACGACCTGGTTTCCCTTGGCATCTTGCCCGACCAAGTCTTGACCCAAAGCTTTTATGTTTTCTTGAAGAAGGGAAAGCACTCATCATCATTTTGTCTCGAATTATTGATCATTTGTTGCCTAAGCCCACATCAAGTCATCCAAGTCCTTAATTACATAGGAAGCAGCCATGGGCACAAGGTGCAGCACTCAAAGCGGTCTATTGCAGGCTCGAAGCAAGAAAGTAGGCAGGTTCGATGTTCAGAGGTGGAGATCCCATAAGAAGTTCAGATCAGCGACTCTCGGGTGATCAGGATTTCAAAGTAGCGCAAGGATTAATGACTAGACAGAGAATCCAAAGTAAATATGAGCCATTGAAGGCTGAGGACATGTGTCAACAGATCTCACACTTCGAAAGAAAGATTGCACGAGAAAGTAGAAGAAAACTCCCGAATCCCGAACTCCCGAAGTAAATCTCACTCATCCAAATCTATAGGACACGTGGAGGCAGATCCCTCACTTCAGAGATTCAGCACTCCAGAGGATTGTGGGAGTTATGCATTAAAAAGTCCCGAAGAGCCGGAGCCCAAACTCCCGAAATAATTGTGGATCGTTGATCTCAAAACAAAAAGGATTGTTGACCTTGGCAGCAGTATCACCAGAAACCCTGAAGTCCTAAAGATCCTGAAGAAAATATCGGTCGTCTAAATCAAGAAGCTACACGTCACCAAATCTATCACTTCAGGAATTCGACACTTCGGATGATTGTAAGAACTACACATCGAGGAGGCCTGAAGCTTGAACTCCTGAAGTAATTGTGAGTCGTTGATCTTCACAGCAATAGCCAAGTTCCATCCAAGAGCGGCGTGTAGCAATGAAAGTGAGGCTTTCTCATATCGCATATCACAATCAGATCAACGACTTGCGTGTATTCGACATGTAAAATTTGCGCGAGGGTTAGTGGCTAGGTAGAAGCCTTGATTTGCAGATCAAGCGCCATGCGTCCTTCTCCATCGGATGATCAATATTTACTTCAGAAATTTGAGCTTCGAGAGTTTCATCATCTCCAACCCCGACTTCATCCGGAGTGCTTTCTCCTAGAGCTGCAGATCAAACATCATGTGTCGTCCTCAAATCGACGGTCATCGTTCAATTTGGAGCTCCAGCTCTACACGGGGACCGCCCCCGAGCTCTAAAGTGTCAAAGTACATGGCAGTCATCAATTCATATATGTGGCACCCTCGTCAGTCAGGACACCTCGCATCCATCTGGCGATGACATGTGACACTCAGTCTAGGCACCTTTGGAAATATCATCCGCTTGTTTCCAAATGACACATGTCACCTCTCTTTTCATGACATGTCAGCATTGTGATGTCAGGCCACCACATCAGATCATCCTTCGAGAAGTGTTCTTGTTCAGCACCAAAATTAGTGCCATCTCCCAGTGGGGTTAGAATGGTCTTAAAGTTGGCAAGCGGGTAAATTTAGCGGTGGCGCTAAATTCAACAGAGCACCCAGATCGTGGACCACGACTAGATCAATGTCCACGTTTCATTGCCGGGACGCAACATGCTTGAATGATAAAATTCTTGAGCGTTCTCGCAATTAAAACCATGGTATAGCAAAAGAGCTATGTGGTGGAAGGTGGTGGATTACGGGCTCAAAGGCAATGTGAATCCAAACCACCCTTGATAGCCCCACAATCACATGCTTATATGGCATCAAATTTGAAAGCAGTGTGTGGCAGCCCCCTAGACATTAAGCATCATCCCGATCCTGACGCAGGATCAGTTAATGAAAAAGGAGTGGTGATTGAAACCTCGACTCACTCCATAAATAGAAGGTGTGGAGGGTCTGGTCGTGGAGCCTGAACTGTCAGCCCAAGGTACCCCTATGTACAGTTTTTTCCTGCAGGCCCATGTTAATCTAAGCTCGCGTCTGACAGAAGGATGCACATACAATCTAACAGAAGAAGGCATAGACGAAAGGCTTTGAATGGAATGGCCAGATCACACTCCTGGTAGTTGGGGACTGATCTGAGTATAAATAGATCATTTCAAGATTTTGTTAAGGTCGTCAACTAGTTGAACAGAGATCCCTATTTTGTAATATTTTGATGCCAGAACTATTCTCCAGTTATGTATCAAATTTGAGACTTTCGCATTAAAGAAGTCATCTTCTTTCATCTCTTTGTTTAAATTGTGCTGAAACACTCGGGCATGGAGGATCCAGTCAAGGGTTGTGATTCTATTGTAATGTAGGTTTGATTACCATAGTGTCGTGACCAATTTTAGTCATCTTCCTTGTTATCTTATTTCCCCTATGCTGAAAGGCTCGGGCATGGAGGATCCAATCGAGTTGTTGTAGTTGCATTGTGATGTAGGTTTGATCATTATGTTGCTGTGACATATTTTCACGTCTGAAACTTGAGTTCAAGAGTGCTCTTGAGCATGAGTTTTTCTTCACCAAGCTACTTGAAAGCCAGATTCCCATAGCAGTCTTGTTCACCTTTCTCACTAAGTCTTCCTTCTGCTCACACTTAAACTCAAATCATTGACTGAAGATAATGAGGACCTCATTTCCCTGTGCATTGCTTGTCCAGTTTATGTGATTAAAATCATTCTTGTACTGAGTTTTGTCCATTTGACCTCCACTCATATAACCAACATCCACCAAAAGCTCTGATGGGTGTTGGGCTTATCCTCTTGCAATATGAGGGTGACTCTCAGTGCTAACAGTAAGAATCTCTCAAATGTTTTTTGGGTTGAGGCCATTAGCATTGTTGTTTATTTAAAGAATAGAAGTTCAACAAGGTGTCTTGATCATAAAACTCCTTTCGAAGCCTTGTATGATTCTAAACCAACAGTTAATAATTTGAGGATATTTGGGTGTAAATATTTTGCACATATTCCAAAGGACAATAGGAAGAATCTTGATGCTAAAGCTATCAAATGTATTTTCATAGGGTACTGTTCAGAATTTAAAGCATATAAACTGTTTGATCCATCTACTCACAAAGTGTTTGCAAGTAGAGATGTAATTTTCCATGAGTAGGTAGAAGGGAATAATGAAGACAACGGTCATGAAGGGTGGCATGTACTTCTTGAAGAAGAGGAGGTCAAAGAAGAGAAGCAACGGCAGGAAAAGGCACCCAATGACATGGATACATCCAGTAGTGAAGAAGAATCTTCACAAAACTGAGAAGAAGTCACCAACCAATTAAGAAGATCTTCACAACAGGTTCGTCCACCTGAAAAGTATAAAGATTATGCCATGATGAGTAATATTTCAAATGTCATAGAACCCATGAGTTTTAAGGAAGCTAATGAACATGAAGAGTGGAGAAAAGCAATGGAGGAAGAATATGATTCTATAATGAAAAACAAAACTTGGGAATTGACTGAATTGCCTAAAGATAAAAATCCCATAGGATGTAAATGGATATACAAGCCTAAATTCAAAGAAGATGGTAGTATAGATAAATATAAAGCCAGATTAGTGGAAAAAGGGTATTCATAGAAAGAGGGCATTGATTATGCAGAAACATTTACACTAGTAGAATGTTAATTGCACTAGCTACAAAATACCATTGGAAGCTTCACCAATTAGATGTAAAGTCTACTTTTTTGAATGGTGAGTTAAAGGAGGAGGTTTACCTCACTCAACCAGAGGGGTTTGTGAAAAGTGCTCAGGAACATTTAGTGTGTAAATTAAAGAAAACATTGTATGGACTAAAACAAACACCTAGGTCATGGTATGAGAAGATAGATTCCTTCTTTCTTCAGTAGGGTTTTATGAGGAGCAAAAGAGATCCAAATCTGTATACCAAGTTTGATGAAAAGGGGTATGTTGTGTTGATTTCTTTATGTGTTGATGATTTAATTATTACAGGAAATTCAGAAAAAATGATTAGTGGAATTAAGAAGCATATGTCACGGGTATTTGAAATGGAAGATCTTGGTGGGATACATTACTGCCTCAGTCTTGAATTATGGAGAAATGTTGGTCAAACCTTTGTGTCTCAAGGTAAATATGTTAGAAAAGTACTTAAGAAGCTTAAGATGGATCAGTGTAAAGTTTCTAATGTTCCAATGTAGCAGAACACGAAATTCCAATGCAACAGAACACAAAACTTTACTGTAATGATGGTTCGAAGGAGGTAAATGATACAATGTATAGACAGATGGTGGGAAGCTTGAACTATCTTACTACAACCAGCACTGACATAGCATACTTTGTTAGTGTGTTAAGTCAGTTTATGGCTAAACCTCTAGAAATCCATTGGTATGTTGTGAAAGGGGTACTCAGGTATCTCAAAGGCACAATTGATTATGGTATTAAATATACGGATACATTCTATGTTGAGATGACAGGTTACTCAGATTCGGACTGGACTGGCAATCCAGATGATCGGAGATCTACTATCATCTAGGAAGTCGCATCACAACTATCAAACAACAACAAAGAGATTGTATAGCGTCTTGGGTAGTTGGGCATTCAGTTGAGCACATGCATAGCGAGTATCTATGCATGGCCAATTACGACAACCACTATTTGTCTTTCAAGTATAGATCAATGCAGGCTTTTAATAACTTATCGAGCACTGAGTAACCACCACAGTTATGAGTTCAGTGTTCATGGTGCTAATCCTAGACCGCAGTTATGATATCACATTCTTTAGACCTGATAAATTGTGAAGCAAGAAATGCAAAGAGAAAGATCAGAACAGAAAACAGTATTTAGTATATTAGGAATGTAAGGAGAAAGTACAAAACGAGTACATGAAGAAGTACTGTAGAAAAGGGAAAATAGTTGAGCTAAATAGGCTCAAGCAAATCAAGAAAAGAAAGTACAGTTGGCCAGGACAGTTGGCAGTGTACAATCAGCCTGTTGAGGTTACACTATATTTAACACTCCCTCTTAAACTCAATAGTTACAAATATCAACACCGATTATGCCTAAGTGTTGTCTCTGAAAATCAAAACTGATTTTCCCAGTGGCTTTGTGAAGATATCTGCGAGCTGATCTCGAGAACCACAGAATTGAAGTGCAATATCACCATTATTGACGAGCTCACGGATGAAGTGAAAGTGAGTGTCAATGTGTTTTCTTTTCTTGTGGAACACATGATTTTTGGATAGAGCGATTGTTAAAGTATTGTCACAAAAAATAGGAGTTGGATCCTTTTCTGTATGTGACATATCTTGCAATATTCTTCTCAACGACATAGCTTGACAAGAAGCTGAGGTAGTAGTGACATACTCTGCCTCTGCAGAAGATATTGATACAATTGGCTACTTCTTTGATGCCCATGAGATCAGGTTCGTGCCCAGGTGAAAAGCATGTCCTGAGGTGCTTTTCCTGTCATCTAGGCTGCCTACAAAATCACTATCTGTGTAACTAGATAGTTGATTACTATCAGATTTAGTGTACCATAAGACAAAATTGAGAGTTCCTGCAACATATCTGAGAATTCTTTTCACCATTTTCCAGTGAGATTCTTTGGGGAATTCCATGAATCTGGAAACAAGGCTGGTTGCATACATAATATCAAGCCTAGTTGTTGTGAGATACAACAAACTGCCGACTAAACTTTTATACAAAGTAGGGTCCACTGTAGGGCCTTCATATTTATTGCTCAATTTTGTGCCTAGGGGTATAGGGGTTTCTGCTAGATTGCATTCTTCCATGCAGAATCTTTTGATGATGTCTGCTGCATACTTTTGCTGACAGACAAAAATGCCTTTGGTTGATTGATCAACCTCAATCCCCAAAAAATATTTCATGATGCCAAGATCTATCATCTCAAACTCAAATTGCATGGCATGTTTAAAATTGGTTAATTCAAGATTTCTAGTATATATCATGTCATCAGCATATAAACATACAATCAAAATTTTACCGTGCTGATCTGTTTTGGTGTAAAGAGTTGGCTCAATTTGGCTTCTGCTGAAACCACTTTTGATCAGGTAAGTGTCAATTCTGTTGTACCAAGCTCTTGGAGCTTGCTTTAAGCCATACAAGGCTTTCTTCAACCAATATACTTTGGCTGGTTGTTCTTGGACTTCAAATCTCGGTGGCTGATCGACATACACCTCTTCTTCTAAAAAACTATTCAAGAATGTTGAATTGACATCCATCTGGTATACTTGCCATTTGTGTTGGGCTGCTATGGCCAATAGAGTTCTAATTGTGTCTAACCTTGCTACTGGAGCAAACTTTTCACCATAATCAGTACCAGGTTGTTGTGAGAATCCTTTGGCAACAAGTCTTGCCTTGTGTTTTTTAATCTGCCCTTTTTCATTGAGTTTAGTTTTGTAAACCCACTTGACACCAATACTCTTCTTGTGAGTTGGCAAATCAACAAGATCCCATGTCTTGTTCTTCTCAATGGAGTCAATTTCTTGTTTCATGGCTTGAACCCAATGTGGCTCCTTAGCTGCTTCTTTAAAAGATGTAGGTTGACATGACATTAATGCAAAAATATTGTGTTGTTCAAAATCATCCAACTGCTGATGGATTTCTCTCAAACTTTGAGTTCTCTGATTTTGAATTTCAGAGGATGAGTCTCTGCTTGAAGTTGAGTTATCCTGAGAATTTTCAGATCATCCTTGTACCTGCAATCTTGGAAGAACAGGTAGAGGTATTTGTTGTCCTGAATTTTCCGTGTTTTCAGAACTTGGCAGCAGTGGATTTGGACTGTCCATTTGTTGATTTTCTGATTCATTCCAGAATTGATTTTCCAGAAATTTTACATCTCTACTGAGAATTAATTTCTTTGAGATTGGATTGTAAAGCCTGTAAGCTTTAGATGTTTCACTATATCCAGTAAAGATACATTTCTCACTTCTATCATCCAATTTCTTCCTTAATTCGGAGGGTATGTGAGCGTATGCTATGCATCCAAATGTCCTTAGATGCGCAACATTTATCTTTGTCCCACTCTATGCTTCTTGAGGGACTTTCATCTTTAGACTTGTAGTTGGAGATCTATTCAAGAGATAAACTAAGCATGCTACTGCTTCAGCCCAAAAAATATTTGACAAACTTTTCTCTTTGAGAAGTGTTCTTGCCATATTCATTATCGTCTGATTTTTCCTTTCAGCCACTCCATTCTGTTGTGGAGTATACCTGGTTGTTGTTTGCATGATGATGCCTTGTGATTTGCAGAAATTTGCAAATTCTTTGGAGTTGTATTCTCCTCCTCCATCTGACCTGAGTGCTTTTATATATTTGTCACTCTGTTTTTCAGCTTCTGCCTTGAACTCTTTGAATTTTTCAAAAGTTTCAGACTTGTGTATGAGAAAATAGATCCAGATTTTTCTGCTGAAATCATCAATAAATGTTAGAAAATAAAAGCTACGACCTATTGACTCTGTTTGCATTGGTCCACATAGGTCAGTGTGAACAAGTTCGAGATGTTGTTTGGCTTGATTGGATGATTGTGGAAAACTAGTTCTCTTATGTTTTCCAAGTATGCAAGACTCACATGGGGGAATTTGCTCTTTAAAGTTAGGAAGACCTTTGACCATGGAGTGCTTCTGAAGAAGACTTAGACTCTGAAAGGGTAGATGTCCAAATCTTGTATGCCAAACCATAGTTTCATTGGGGGTGGATGCACTTTGTGCATATGTTTGGTTCAGATTTGTAGTTCTGAGGGTAAGGGGAAACATCCTATTCTGAGTCATGTGGATTTCAGAAATCAATTTTCTGTTGGGGTTTTTGTCATATATCTTGCAAGATGCACCCTCAAAGAGTACCTTATAGCCATGTTCAATGAGCTGTCCTACACTTAGCAGATTATGTTTCAGATCTGGAACATGATAAACATTGTTTATGTCCTTCTTTACATTCTGTTTAGTAAGAATAGGAACAGTTCATTTTCCTTGAACTTTGACTAAAGAATCATTTCCAAGTGTAATATCAGATGAGATTGAAGAATCAATGCATGAAAGTAAATCTTTGTTACCTGTCATGTGATTGCTGCATCCATTGTCCAACAACCAGAGATCTTTAGGTTGTTCTTCAGTCTTGTGGCATGAGAGAAACATGCCTCCTGAGGTTTCTCCCAAATGATTTGACACATGTGCTCTGCTTGAGAGTTGATCTGCTTGCTTCTTCCTGCATTCAGATTCATAATGCCCATACTTTTTGTAGTAATAGCATTGTATGCTTGATTTGCCATTGGATCTTCTCCCTCTGCCTCTTTGAGGCTGGAAATTCTGATTTTGGTTCTGTTGTCTGTGTCCTTGGAAATGTTTATTTGGGTGTTGTTGTCAGTGTCCTCCACTGGAGTGAGGGTTACTGTGACTACTCCCTCTGCCTTGGTGACCTCTGCTTCACTCTCTGCCTCTCCCTCTGTTGAAAGAGAATTGTGTTTTGAAAGCATTGGAGATTGACTCATCTGTGAGATGCAGTCTAGTCTCATGTGTCACTAGAGAACCGATTAATTCATCTGTTGACAAACGTGACAGATCCTTGGATTCAAGGATTGCTGTAACAACCATTTTGAATTTCTTTGGTAAGCTTCTGAGGACTTTCTCAACAATGCGTTGATCAGTAATGACTTCACCAGTCAATCTGATCTGGTTCACGATTCCCATGACTCGGTCATGAACTGATCCACATTTTCATACTCTGTCATTCTTAAGGTCTCGAATTGCGTCCTCAAGGTCTAAAATTTGACTGTTTTAACCCTATCATTTCCTTGGTAGGCTGATTTAAGGATGTCCCAGGCTTGTTTTGAAGTACCAACGCCTGTAATTTTTGAGAAAATCGAGTCATCCACTGAATTTTGAATCCAGAATTTAGCTTTATTTTCTTTGTTCCTCTGAGTTGCTTGAGCAGTTCTCTGCGGGTTTGTCATGGCGGAAAGGACTGTTGGATCTGGTCCCACATATCCAAGATCCACTGGATCCCAACACTCTTGTGCTTGCAAGAATGACCTCATTCGAAGAGACCTGAACTCATAGTTCTTTCCAAGAAGAATCGGACCCTGAGTTGGTCCTAAATTGCTAGACGTCGCCATCTTTTTAAAGAATTTGAACAAAACAGAGAAGAAATGTTTGGTTAGTTTCGTATTTACCTGTCTCTTGCGCTTAAACTGAGTTTGCTAATTTCTTGCAATGACTTCGGAACTCTAGGATTCAAGATTTCATGAGTTTTGACTTCGCAATTCTAACTTCGGGACTTCGTTATACGAGTCCTCCGAAATCTTGTTTCTCCAACTTCCGATCGCCGAAACGCCGAAGAGAGATTAACAACGTTGAATTGGCCCTTAGTCTCCGTTCAATGTGACCACGCGCCTAGATGTTAAAGCGCTACCGGTGAAATGCCGAAATTTCCCTTTGGACAATTCAATAGTCCAGATCTTACTGTGATCTGACGGTCCAAATCCTTTTGGGATTTCGGGATTTCGGGTTTTGGAACTTTGCGAACCCTGATATTGAGTTCTTCTGACTCCTCGATTCCCCGATCTCCGAATTACCGAAATGTTGAATTGGCTTCAAGGATCAAGAATCAATGGCTTTAAATTCAGTTAGCCCCCTAGGCTATACCTCTAGTCCACATGACCTCCCCTTATATGACCGCAGTCCCTTTCGGGGTTTCGCGACTCAAGCGCCCGACCTCTTGGTCTCTCGACTCCCGAAAAGTCGATTCCCAAAATGCCGATGGCCTTTCCTTTCGGGACTTTCCCCGAAAGCCTATATTGTTGCCATGCATCCCCTCAAGATGGACAGTCCTCCTGCGTTTCGCGATTTCGCGACTTGCGACCCCTGGTTACACAAATCCTCTATCAACTTGAAACCCCGGTAGCCAAAATACCGACGGTTTCCTCGATCTCCGCCACGTGACCCAACGAATGGACGGCTGTGATCTTTTCGCTATTTCGGGACTTCCGCCATGGAGTGCCCCGATCTCTCGTCCTTAGGACCTCCGAACTCCCGAATGCCGAAATCTCGATGTGCTCACTCTTTCGGGACTTTCACCTCTTCTGTTCACGAAGGCTTAACCCCCATGCACCTCCTGACAGATCCAACGGTTGTCGGGTGTTTTCTCAAGATCTGACGGTTGCCGGCTATTCTGAACAAGATTCGACGGCTCAGAATCTCTTCTGCCCTGCGCGCGACAGAGGACTAAGCCTCGTGCACTTTCTCACGGATCCGACGGTTGTCGATCCTCTGTGCCAAATATGACGGTTGTGATTCTTTCTCCTTTTCTGCACTCTCCTCGTCCCTTCTGAACTGAATTTTCACCTCAGATCTGATCGCAGGACGGATCTTACGGCTGCGATTGCTCATTCTTGGCTACTTTCGCGAGTTCTATGCTATTCTTGCAAATATTCTCTCCTGCAGAAGAAAATTCATGAATCTTTCACAGATTTGAAAGAATTACACGAATTCTTTGAAGCATTCTGTTCTCTGCAACAATCTTTGACGAATTTGAGAGATTTCCTGAAATTCTTTAAACGATTTTGCCTTCTGCAACAATCTTTCACAAATTTGAACGAATTCTTTGAATTCTTCAAGTGTTCCTGCCTCCTGCAGCTCTTCTTCGTGAATCTTTGACGAATCTGAAATTGTTCACGATTCTTTAAACTTTCTCCTTCCACAGTTTTTGCTTCCTGGATCTTTTTGAGCGTATAGCGCTCTGCTTCCTCTTGGGAGCTTCCTGCGATGATCTTTTGAGAGGATGACGGACAGCTTCTCAAGCCTTATGAAAAAAAAAATTGTGTCCCGTGCTCTCTTGATCTGTGTAAGCTCTGCGCTGTGAGGATCCTGTTGCTCTCCAGTCTATGTGAAGAGGCTTACTGCTACAACTCTAATACCATGATAAATTGTGAAGCAAGAAATGCAGAGAGAAAGATCAGAACAGAAAACAGTATTCAGTATATTAGGAATGTAAGGAGAAAGTACAAAACGAGTACATGAAGAAGTACTGTAGAAAAGGGAAAATAGCTGAGCTAAATAGGCTCAAGCAAATCAAGAAAAGAAAGTACAGCTGGTCAGGATAGCTGGCAGTGTACAGTCAGCCTGTTGAGGTTACATTATATTTAACAAGACCGACTTGGCAATCAACATGGTCGATTGAACTCTTTCAGTCGGATCTAACTCTTTCTATGGGATATGATCTGAGTATGTAAGTTTCCACAGTTAATCATAACGTTAATTTTTTTAGATTAAACTGTGTAATAAGTTTTGAAGCATTCAAAACTAGATTTCCTCTGTTTCTGTTTGCAATTTTTACATATCTTAATTTTATTTTTGATATTTTTGTTTGACAATTCAGATATCTTTTCATAAAAACACATTTATGCAGGGTTTCTCCTCTGCATTCACGGACTCATATTCTTTTTCAACAGCATTTTTCTGGATTAAACTGTGTAATAGGTTTCGAAACGTCCAAAACTGAATCCGATCGGTTTCTGTTTGCAATTTTTGCATATCCTGGATATTTTTGTTTGAAAATTCATACATTTATGCAGGGTTTCTCCTATGCGTTCAAGGACGCATACTCTTTTTCAACAGCAACCAGAGCACGACATGGGGTTTCGTCTCAATGATTCTTTTGCTGACCAATCCCTCTGTGATCTTTAATTATAATCATAAAACAACACAATCTCTTATTTAAAAACTTGTAGAAACTTATATTTGATCTCATCGTTCATATTTTTTGTGTTTCCGTGTGCAGTGTTCTCCCGTGCTGGAAGAAGTCGACCGAAAACTCTCTACCTGCTCTCACAAAGACAATGGCAGCTGATGTTGAAAGCCCGATTTCAACCTGCACTGAAGCAACCCTAAAAGATTGACGAGCACACACTTTAATAATCGGAGGTGTATGCTGGGAAGGTTAATCAACTGACTTGTATTCCTCATTTGGAAATATTTATACAATGTTGTGATGGTTAGGTTGCTTAATAATAAGAGGTATTTGTATTATTTATTTAATAAAAATATTTATACAATGTTATGACTGTAAGGGTGGTTTCAACAACCATGAGTGAAGGTCACTTTATCATATGTATTATTATAATATTTAAAATTGATATATTTACTTATTTAAAAGTGATAATATAATATTTTATTTAAATTTTAATTTTTGGGTATAAGTATCTATTCCATATAGAGTCTTTAGGTAGATATACTTCATGTTTGTAATTTATTAATTTCATAGTGCTCATATTCTGAACACATTCCATTTATAGATTTCAAAATCCTGAATCCTTTTGGCATAAAAAATGTACCAATGAGTGGAGCAATTAGTCTACATATTTGTAATTTCTATATTTAAAAGTGATATAAACAACAAAAATTGAAATTGTTGAATCCAAATTATTGAAATAGATTTACAAGAATTTAATTGCCTATTAATTAATGTATATTAATTTCCACATTCCTTTCATTTAGACAAAAATAATAATAATGATAATGGTGGTTCAACTTTGGTCAAAGGTAATGAAGGGAAAGGCTTGCACTATGTAATCAAATTTCGTCAAATTTCCATAATCTAATTGGGCCAACTTAATTGCACTCCACTCCATGAACTAGTCAATGCAAAATGACCAAAGCTAGTGCATCTATAGTTTTCCTCAATGTTTTCAGCATTTTATATTGTAAAATATGACCAAATCCCCTTACACAAGGTTCTTAGAACTAATGTTGCAATGAGGCCAATTTTTTGTCATTACTTCTAGACCAACTAATGATTTAGGGCTAAGAATGTGTGATCCTCTAGTTATAGTAAAGTGTGTACAACCATTATTTTAAAGAAGAAAATTCAAACATATACAAGGAAATGGAAATGCACGAGCTAGGCATGACATATTTCAGTGGCATAATTGCTTCCTTTCTATATACCATATTAAATTATGTGTTCCTAGCTAGTGTCTTTCAACCCATGCAATATTTCCATAGAACTAATGGGATTGTGGGATTGTCTCATCCCAGACATCTCAATCAGTTACACAAATCTTTGCCAATCCTTATTCTAGAAGCTTGTTAAACACTTTTGATGTTCCATTTTCCTATAGGTGGTAAGGTTTGGTCTTGACACCCCCCCCTTAGATGAAATGATTCCCTTTCTCACTTGTAAGGCTCCAAGGATAATGAAACCATGTGACAGTGTTCTAATATATTAAGATTATATTTGTATCTATAGTATAGTCTCGTGTTGGTGTAGTGTCTACCCACTTTATCAAACAACATTCATGATGATGATATATCAAGCCCTGGAATAACAAGCAGGTGGATTAATTGACTCAATAAAATCAATCGGTCACTAGTCAAATGGCTTCTCAACCACAATTGGTTGTAACAAAATATCATCATAGAAAAAAGGGTGGTCAACCTGTTGACATACATCATAGTTATTTGCATACTCCACAACATTTGTAAATAGCATAAACCACCATAGAAAGGTATGAAGAACTTCATTAGAAGATTATCTTTTTCTATAATGACCTTCACTCTATTCACCAAACACATCCCATAGGACATATTTTTGCTCATGATCCAATTCACATCGACATAAAATAGCATCTGTTGTGAGATTATACAAGTGCACTACAATCAATTGGTAGCTTGTATAGTAGAGAACCAATTGACTACGTTGTTTTTGGTCATATGTCTCCAGTGTAGAATATAAGTGAAGGAACTCTGTGATTTATACAAAGTAGGTTGAAACATCCTCTACCCTAAAAACATCCATGTCTAGTAATATATTCCAAGGTACCTACAGTTTCCTTAATCCTAATATGAAATAAGTATCGAGTCCCACATTTTATTTACCCAACTTAAAAA
>ML812810.1:34326-48647 GCA_009831015.1 Picea engelmannii
GGATTACTGACAAAGCTTAAACAATCTACTATAGTTGAATATTTCACCTCCACTTTTGAGAAACTAACCATCTACACCAAAGGCATGTCTAATACCTTTTTTAGAGAATGTTTTTTCAGTGTTTTGAAAGAATAGATATGTGCACAAGTTTTAATGGCTCATCCTACTACTTGGTTGGAAGCCTCTCAAAGAGCCCAGGAAGCCCAAAAGGTGGTCAATGATCAAATTAAAAAGATTCCATTTATTCCCTATCCCATCCCACTATTTCCCTCCCTACCAATCCCTTTATGTCCCCTCCACCCCTCAATATCCACAAGTTAACCCATGATGAAATTACGAAACGCCAACTTAAAGGTATCTACTACAAATGTGATGTGAAATATTTTCCTCGGCATAAATGTAAGAAGAAAAAACTCTTTATGACCATTTTGGAGGACATTTAAAATGATGAAGTTGAAGATATACCTCTAAATACTCTTCCTCCACATGTTGAACATTTTCACCCATCTTCTCTATGGGATGTGGAACCATGTATCTCCTTCCATGCCTTGATTGGTATTTCTACTCCCCAAACCCTCAAATTGATTAGCTACATCAAAAATTGCAAATTCATTGTCTTAATTTATTGTGGTAGCACCCATAACTTCATTTATCGATGTTTATCCCAATAAACACACTACTACATCCATGTTGGAAAAAGATTCCAAATCATGATTGCTAATGAAGGCTCCATGAAATGTAGTGGTTGTTGTGAAAATGGGTGGTTGTGGCATTGTCTTGGGTGTTGAATGGTTATGTACATTAGGTCCCATCACCATGGATTTCCATGATTTATACATGAGTTTCTAGTAGGAGGGGCATTGTTACACTTTCCTAAGAATCACAACATGTTATCCACAGATAACCAGCTCCCACCATATGGAAAGCTTCTTAAAAAACGGAGTTCAAGAATTTGTGGCTCAATTCCATGGAATTCAATAATTTGAGACCCCTTAACTGATTCATCCTCATGCAGTGATCTATAAATTGTCGTGGATATTCCACTAGAATAGTTCATCACAACAGATCTTGTATTATGTTGAAATATTTTATTATGCACGTTTATTTCCTTAGATCTCAAATTTAGTATCATTGGCTTATTACACTATGAAAATAACTAAAATTAAAAAATGAAAGAACAAGTAAATAAACACACCGTCCACACAAATGAACACAAGATGTATCCCAGGAAACCCGAAATGGGAAAAAACCCAACTAGAAGGTGAGGCTTATGATCTTCTCTCACTTCTTCAATTATGAAGTGAAAATACAAAGAAATAGGCACTCACTATGGAGTTTCCTATGACAATGTGGCCTCAATGGATACTATAGAATCTTCTTCCTTCTCTGTCATGCTCTCAAATCTCACTCCTATTGTCTCTAATCAACCATGGAACAAGTAAAATGCTAAATAATGGAACCCATTTCTCCTCCTAGCGACCCAGTATTTAACATAACGTGATAATGTTAGGGACCTAAACTCCCTAACCCCTCATGTAGGTAGAATAATATATTTTCCATGTAATAAAGGTCGATATTAATAAATAAGTCCTAGTTAATAATGTGAACAGGTCTAATGGAAGAAGACTTAATAGAAGCTTCCTCTTCTAGAAAGATCTCCTTCTAGATTGTTCTTTTGAATATAGATTTAGTATAAATAGGAGTAGAAGGCATGAGAAAGATTTGTCTTGAGAATTATTGTAATATAGTGCTTCTCTACTAGAGGTTGCCCCCTCGAAGAGGCAAGTGAACATTGTTTTCTATCAATAAAGGTATCATCTTTGGTGTTTTGGTTCTCTGCATTTTGTTGTTTCGTTGGTACTTGCTTCAGTATTTCTATTTTCTGCTTATTATAATAGATCTGGGACCTAACAAATAGTTTCCTAGGGTTAGGGGTTTTGCATGAAACAACCCTCAATTAGTGTTAGGTTTTAAAACTTCTAGAATAGTTTTGAAATTCCACACATGGATATCCCCACATGTGTGAGTAATGGGGGTTGACATGGAATCTACTCTATACCATGGTGGTCAACAAGGTAGATTAACTTGTGGGAGGCATAAATTTTGCATGCAAACTTCAATTGAGATGATTTTCACACCATTGGAAAATGTTAGATATTATGATCCTAAAGTACTTAGTATAATATTATTTTATTATACTTAGGCTTTTCTAGAATGTATTTAGTTAAATTAGATAATGATTCTAGATTAAATGGACACTTGTCATACTCAAGTGATTATGTGATAAGATGTCCATACCAATATTTAGCTTAGAATTAGTTTTGATGTGAGTGTAAAATGTTGGATATTGTAAGCTCTCCCATTTATTGTGTAATTATTTTCCTTCTTTAATCAAATTTGTGTGTCTTATGACACTTCTTCTCTCTTCAATTGGCATCAGAGTATGGTGATGTGATTTTGGTAAAGAGGAGATTCCAAGCTAAGAATTCTTTGGAAAACTTCATTGTCGCATCGATCATCATTTGATTGGTATGCAAATTGTTTGGTTTTATGAAGGACAAGAAATTTTTATGCAAATACTAACTGCAACACTTTGTATGTTCCTGTAGCATACCTCACACCATTCATTTTATTTTCACATAGAAATAGTTGTATTAATGGAACTACGTTCAGATCTATATGATTGGTGAGTTGTTTGTGCTATCAATCAATATTGAGTATAAGAAATTTCGATCAGAGTCTGAATGTAACGAGATCGTGAAATTCCAAAACGAATGCAGTGAAAGGATAAGTTCGAGAAAGTCTGGTGCGATGGAATAGCAGATCAAAGGTTAACATGAAAAAGAGAGAAAGAAGAATACATGGAAATGTTGGAATAATGAACACATCAGATCGATTTCAATTGATTATATAAATGCTATACAATTGACAGTTTTATGGTTCAAAAATAGGAGTAACTGTAAACCGTTTCACTAACTAATTTCTTTAATGAGATTACAATTCCTGACACTCCCTCTTAATCTCAAGGATTACATTATTAAACTTTGACGTTGAAATTGAAAAACATATCTTCCCAAAGGTTTAGTGAAGATATCATCTAGCTAAGCTTTAGAACCACTAAATTTGAGGAAAATGTCACTATTTTTTACGAGTCATGAATGAAGTGAAATCGAGTATCAATGTGTTTTCTTTTCTGATGAAACACATTATTCTTCGACAAGGAAATGGCAGAGTTATTGTCACAAAAAATTGAAATAGGTTATTTTGTCGTATATCCAAAATCCATCAAAAGCCTTGTAAGCCAAACTGCATGGCATGTTGTTATTGTTGCCTCTACATATTCCGCTTCTGCAAAAGAGATAGAAAATATGGGTTGCTTCTTATATGCACATGAAATCAAATTCTTTCCAAAAAGAAAAGCATATCCCGAAGTTTTTTTTGTGTCATCAATACTTCGTGCAAAATCATTGTCGGTATAACTTGTAAGCATATTGTCTGTTGAAGCTGTGTACCACAAACCATAAGTGGTTGTACCTGCAATGCATCTTAATATCCTCTTACCAAATTTCCAATGAGAATCCTTAGGAGATTTAATAAACCTGGAAATGTAACTTGTTGCATATGTTATGTCAGTTCTTGTAGCAGTAAGATACATAAGACTACCAACAAGTTGTTTATACAATGTGAAAATTATTAGTGATCCCAAATCTTCCTTGCTTAATTTAGTGCCAAGAGAAATAGGAGTGTCAGCAGACTTACACTTTTCCATCTTAAACTTTTTCAAAACTTCGGCAGCATATTTATGTTGACTAATAAATATACCATGATCAGATTCTTCTACTTCAATGCCTAAGAAATACTTCATTAATCCAAGATCTGTCATTTCAAACTCATTTTTCATGGTTGATCTAAATGCATCTAACATCATGTTTCCTATGTAGATCATGTCGTCAACATAAAGACATAGGATGAGAATAGTACCTTGTTGATTTACCTTGATATACAAAGTAGGCTCATTTTTTCTCCTACTGAAACCATCCTTGAGTAATAATGATCAATTCTATTATACCAAGTTCGCAGAGCTTGCTTCAAACCATACACGACTTTCTTTAATTTGTACACTTGATGCTCTTGTGTTTTAACTTCAAATCCAGGTGGTTGATGGACATACACTTCTTCATTTAACACTCCATTCAAGAAATCGGACTTGACATCCATTTGATAAATAGGCCACTTGTTTTTTACTTCAATGGGCAAAACAAATCAAACAGTATCTAATTTTGCTACAGGTGTGAAAGTTTCACCATAATCAATGTCAGGTTGTTTTGAAAAACCTTTGGCAACTAACCTTGCTTTGTGTTTCTCAATCTCACCTTTTTCATCCAGTTTAGTTTTATAATCCCATTTGACACTTATGACATTTTTATCTGCAGGTAGATCAACTAAATCCCATGTATTGTTTCTTTCAATATCTTCTATATCATTATTCATTGCATCTACCCATTCTTTTTTATTTGAATCTTCATCAAAACAAGTAGGTTGAGATTAGAAAAATACAAACTGTACTACATTATCATCTTGGTCATATATATCATGCAAACTTCTCATTCTTTGATGATTATGGTCAGAATTTGAATCACTATGAGATGAAGAATCATTATGAGATGAAGAACTACTTTCATTTTGAACTTGCAATCTTGGAAGGCGTGTTATCGATTCTTGATGTTCATCTAACTTTGTAGGTGCTTGATGTTCATCTAACTCAAGAGAAGGATTGTGAGAAGGATTGTGAGAAGTATTGTTTTCCATTTCATCCCATGATTTATCTTCCATAAATTTAACATCACTACTTACTAGAAATTTCTTAGTAACATGATTATATAATATGTATGCTTTCGACTGTTCACTATAGCCAATAAAAATGTACTTCTCACTTCTATAATCAAGCTTATTTCTTATCTCTTCAGGAACATGAGATAAAGAAACACAACCAAAAATTTTGAAATGAGAAACATTTACCTTAGATCCACTCCATTTTTCTTCAGGTACTTTACCTTGAAAACTGGAAGTTGGTGATCTATTAAGTATGTAAACTGAACATGCAACTGCTTCATCCCAGTAATATTTGGAAAATTTTCTTTCTATAAGTAAACTCCTGGCCATGTTCATGATGGTGTGATTCTTTCTTTCTGCCACTCCATTTTGTTGTGGAGTATATCCGGTAGTCGTTTACTTTTTAATACCATGATGTTTACAAAAATCAACAAACTCTCTTGAGTCATATTCACCTCCTCCATCAGATCTCAAAACTTTGACAAATTGACCACTTTTTTTCTCTGCTTCAGCCTTGAATTCTTTGAATCGAGTGAAATTCTCACATTTGTGTTTGAGAAAATAAACCCAAACTTTCCTGCTAAAATCATCAATAAATGTCAGAAAAAAAAAACTTCCACCAATCGACTGATTTTGCATAGGTCCACATAAATCTGTGTGAACTAACTCTAAGCACTCTTTAGCTCTATAAGAGGATGATGTAAAACTATCTCGTTGGTGTTTTCTTACTATGCAACTTTCACAAGAAGGAATCTGATTAATCGAAGAAGGCAATCCTTTCACCATAGATTGTCTTTGTAACAAACTCATAATTTTGACTGGTAAATGACCATAACGATAATGCCATAACTCAGTTTCATTCACATTAGAAATGTTACATGCATACATCTTCCCACTTCTCATTTCTAAGGGAAACAATTTGTTCTTTATCATAGGGACTTTTGTAACAAGTCTTTTAGTTTGATTAAGAATTGTGCAAGTGTTGTTGTGGAAAGTGACATCATAACCATGCGCCAAGTCAAATTTTAGGCATTATTAATAATGTAATCCTTGAGATTAAGAGGGAGTGTTAGGAATTGTAATCTCGTTAAAGAAATTAGTTAGTGAAACGGTTTACATTTACTCTCATTTTTTAACCATAAAACTGTCAATTGTATAGTATTTATACAATCAATTGAAATCAATCTGATGCATTCATTATTCCAACATTTCCATGTATTATTCTTTCTCTCTTTTTCATGGTATTAGATTGATAGGTTGGGAGAAGGAAAGACTGTTGTTGTCTATGACTCTCTTCCACAGTGAAAAATACCTCAGAACGTTGTGGAAGATACTAGGCTCTGTGTGCTCCAAATTCCCTTGGAAAGCCCAAAGCGATTCAAAAGGGTTCCCCGCCAAGAAAGAGGTATGGTGACCTAACCGAGAAAGGGGTATGGTAACCTAAGAGAGAAAGGGCTGAAAGGAATATGAAGTTCTCATTAGTATTATTTAGAAGGATTAGATAATACAGAATTAGAAGGACACTCAACCGTCTTCGGCTACAGCTTGTGCTTTCACTACGCCTTTACACTGCCTATATAAACTTTGATTACCTGTTAGCCACCACCCAGTTTGAATAAGTCACCCACCAGTTTGAAGAAGTGCCACAGTGTTGCCACCGGTTTGGAGAAGAGTTGCCCGCTAGTTTGACGAAGTGTCATAGAGTTGTCGCTAGTTTGGAGAAGAGCCACTGCAGAATTGGAAGAGGGCATTGGCTAAGAATTATAGGCTTGGAATTCCCTTTTATTTACAATAACCACATTATATTTTTATTTACTCTCGATTTTGTTGAAGATTATTTATAAAATTTGGAGTTTATTTAAAGTTTCATTGAAATTTGGGAGTTATATCAATTATTTTAAAAAAAATTGTGGTTGATATGTTGGAATTAGAAAAATTTCTAGTTCTTGGTCAATTCAAGCACCAACTTTAGCTGGTTCCAATTATGATTTTTGGAGTGAGAAGGTGAAATCCATTTTGCAAGGTCATGGATGTTGGGAAGTGGGAAGTATGTTTCCCTTAGAAATGAGAAGTGGGAAGATGTATGCATGTAACATTTCTAATGTGAATGAAACTAAGTTAGGGAATTATCGTTATGTTCATGGAAAAGAGATGTATCAAGATTAGAAAGTAAATCATTGTGACCATTCATATGATTGAGGAATAGAATATCAAAGGTTAATATTGGTTACAAGTTACAACATATTCATGTGAAAAGGTGTGTGATCGACAGGAAATCCAAACAAACCCTCACGTCGAAGGAAGTGTTGACAAGAGACAGAACAGAGTCGAGACTGAAACTGGAGCGAAGGTATCAAGCCTTACACAGTCGATACATAACACAAACCTTTATGTTCAGCTTTGAAAAATCTACCGCTGTGAATTTCATTTGACACAAAAGTATTCAAAGAATATATGTAATCAATGCGAAGATTTTTCTGGTCAAAGTCTACGATCTGCATTATCCTTCCAACGATCAGTCGCCATTGTTAAAAATAGTGATCCAATCATTCAACAGTGATCCACCCAACCGATCTGGTGATCCATCCAGCAAAAGAAAATTCCCATATTCAATGGATGTGTGCAGCGAAAGGTGAGAGAGAATCGGCTTCCAATCACTGCAAAAACCACGGAGAAAGAGAATCAGCAAAGACCATGGAAAATATCATAGAAAATTTGATAAGATCTCCATGGTTTTCACGAAGATATGTTGCCAACTCATGTCATACGATTCTTTTTCCAATGATTTCTATTTTTAATAATAATAAAAAAAGAGGAATGGCATAAAAAAGACAAAACAGACACTTTTACAAAAGTATCGTATTCATTTTTTTATTATTTCTTATTGATATTTCTTTAGTTGTTTATGAATAAATAAAGAGCATTAAGACATTAATTGTGAAATTGTAAAAAAAAAAAATTAAAGAAATAAAGAGCATTCAGACATTAATTGTGAAATTTTAACATTTTTTTTAAGATTCCATTAGAGCCAAATACAAATCTTAATCACTATTTTTCAAACGATTATACGAGGGTCAAGGTCAAGCATCAATAGTTTGCCTTTTTTTTTTTGCAGCGCAATGTGTGGTGTGTTATTTGTTCTTCATTTCCATGTGGTGCTTAGTTCATTTTTTGTTTTCTGTTGCATGAATTTCTCTTCCAACAAGCATTCACAATGTCCAAATTGATCAATTTTTTTTCTGAGTATGATAAACTCGAGGGATCAAAGAATTATAAAGTATGGAAATGTCATATGGAAAGTACATTGATTTATAATGAGCTATGGAAAGATATATGTAATGATGATGTAAAACCAATTAAACCCACCGATGCAACACAACTAGCTAAATGGGAGCTCAAAGATGAAAAGGAAATAGCATTAATTAAGTCATTTGTAAATAAAGAAATGTATGTTCACATTGAAAATGCCTCTAATGCATGGTCTACATGGAAAACATTTAAAGATCTGTTGATCACTCAACACAAAACAAAAAGGGTTTATCTTCAATTGAAATTGCTTCAACAAAATTGACTGAAGGTGGAGATGTACTTAAGTACATCTCTAGACTAAAGAACATCAAACAAGATATATCTAAGGCCGGTTTTACTATTGTAGATGGAAGTTTGATGAAAACGATCTTTATTGCAGGGTTTTCGTCCTCTTATAAACATATTTTGGAAACTTTGCAGTTGATTTGAAAGTTGGATAAGATCACTTTTGATCAATTGAGTGAATTGTTAACTCAACATGATAAAACTTTTGGGAAGAAGAAACAAGTCGGTGAACAGAAGCCAGTACTAGTAAGCCTTCAACTCAAAATTCAAGAGGGAGAGGAGCTCAATTCAGCAACAGAGGATGTGGTAATCAATAAAATTAAACTTATATAGGACAAGGTAGAGGAACAAGTCAAGGAAGGGGAAGAGGTAATGATTAGGGAAGAGGCTACACTCAAGTAAGAGGAAGCAGTTAAGGAAGAAGAAATACAAATTTTCAATGAGGATCAAACAACTTCAGGATAATTCAATCGGAACGAACTCAAAATTACAATAATCGGTATGGAGGACGATGCAACAAAAGTGTTCATTATGCAGAGGATCGTCGCACTCCAATCGAGAAAATATCTAATTTTAAGCAACAATCAACATCGACACAATATGCTAATGATCAAGAGGATGATGCTTCAAAATATGTTTTTACTGCACTTCAGAATTCAAAATCAACATCTTTAGAAGTTTCTCATTATTATCTTAAAAGTGATTATGAAGATGTTTGGATCTTAGATATAGGAGCTACTTTGAATATGGATTTCCAACATGACTTATTTTCGAGATTTAAAGAATGTCAACTCAATTTGATATTTTTGGTTGATGATACCACGCACACACCCTATGGAAAAGGTTCAGTGAAAGTTTATATTCCTGGAATTGGAGAGAAAATGATCTTGAATTTTTGGTATGTACCAACACTCAAGAAGAATTTGTTGTCTTTGGTAATGATTTTCCAAGCAAGACATCAAATCATTATGGAAGATGGGTGGGTGAAAATCAACTCCACCAAACATAATTTGAAGATTGTAATGACAGGATATGAAGATGGAAATATTCTTAGGATGAAAGGAAAAGTCATTCCTCGGTAGAAATATTTTGCAGGAGTTGTGGATTCAATTACTTCACCAACAAGGTTATGGCATGTTCGATACGGACATTTGAATTTTGAAAGTCTCTTTCAACTTCAAAAATAGGGAATGGTACGAGGACTTCCTACTTTTAAGAAGGAAAATGCAATATGTGAATCTTTCATTTACTGGAAACAACACAGAGAGACACTTCCAACAAGTTCTTGGTGTGAAAACATATGTTTGTAAGTTGTTCATAGTGATCTTTGTGAACCCCTAGAAACTTCTCTAGTTGGCTGTAAATATTTTCTACTCTTCATTGATAATTATAGTAGAATGACTTGGGTTTATTTTTTAAAATAAAAATCAGAAACCTTTCAAAGGTTCTAGGTTTTTTGATGTTTGGTTGAAAACAAAGTTAAGGAAAATCTTGGTACATTATGGACTGATAATGGAAGGGAATTCACTTCCAATGAATTCCAAACTTTCTGCAGTGAAAAAGGAATCCAAAGGCAATTGAAAAATGTGTATATACCACAATAGAATGGAATAATAGAAAGGATGAACCGCACTTTGTTAGGAATGGATAGATCCATGTTGACCTTCAAAAATGTAAGCCCCTCATATTGGGCTGAAGGAGTTCATACTACCGTTTACTTAAGCAACTGATCTCCCACTGCTTCTTTGGATGGGATCACACCATATGAAGCATGGTATGGATTCAAGCCTCGAATCAAACATCTTCGAGTTTTTTGTTCAGTATTTTATGCATTAGTTCCTAAAGAAAAGAGAACTAAATTGGATTCACTAAATGTGAAATGTATCTTGCTTGGATATTCCAATGAGAAGAAGGGATGTCGCCTTTTATCTGACGAAAAATTCATCGTCAGTCAAGATGTTATATTTGATGAAACTGAAAGAAAGAGTGTTGTAGAAATAGAAATCCTTCTTGAAAGATTGGACAAACAAGTTGATAAAGAGAAAATCAGGATGCGCAATCAACCCAGTCAACAACGTTAGTTTGAACTTGATTTAACTTCTTCATAACATGAAAATTATTCATCAAGTTTATCTTCTTCATCACAAAGTTCATATGAATATTCATCTAGTAGTTCATCAGATGATGACACTCCACCTCCGAATACTTGAGAGGAAAGAAGAGATTTTGTTTTTATTATTCCTATCTATAATAATGGTGAAAAATCATATCCCCAAACGAGTCAACATCAACTCCCTAAGTGGGTTGTTCAAATTTTGAAAGATGTAAGACCTGATGAACGAAATAAAATAGGTATAATAAGTTCAAACAAGAATGAAGAAAATTTTTCTTTGGTGTCACATGATTTTACTAAGCCTTCAACTTTCAAAGAGGTCATAACATATGCAGAATGGAAACAAGCAATGCTTGATGAGTATAAAGCAGTGATAGAGAATGGAACTTGGAAAATTGTTGATTGTCCTCCAGATTTTAAACCCATCAGATACAAATGGGTTTACCGAATTAAATATAATCCATATATAATGATATACAAGTATAAGGCAAGACTTACATCCAAGGATTTTTCAAAGCAGGAAGGGATTGATTATGAAGAAATAATTTCTCCAACAATAAAGTGGGACACAATCCGAATGGTACTTGCATTATCATCTCAAAAAGGATGGAAAGTGCATCAATGGATGTCAAAATCACCTTCCTCAATGGATATTTGCATGAATAAGTGTATATGACTCAAACTCCTGGTTTTGATCTCAAAGGATGGGAATAAAAAGTTTGTAAGTTAATCAAGATGTTGTATGGCTTGAAACAAGCTCCCAGAGCTTGGTAATGCCAAAATGGATGAGTATCTTCGCAAAGTTGTCTTTCAGCAAAGTGAATCTGATGATACCCTATATGTGCACCTACAAGGGAAAATTCTTGTCATTTTAGTCATGTATGTCGATGACTTGATCATTTCTAGAAACATCGATGATCCTATTGTACATGTAAAGAAGGATATACATAATGGATTCAAAATGAAAGACTTGGGATTACTTCACTCCTATCTTGGAGTTGAAGTATTCTAACATTCAAAAAACATTTTCATTAGTCAATGCAAGTATCCATATGAGATATTGAAAAGATTTGACATGGTCGAGTGCAAATCCATTCTCACCTCGATGGAGAAAAATTTAAAACTTTCAAATCTTGAAGGGGGGGGATTGGTAAACAGCACAAGTTACAAATTGTTGATTGGTAGCTTGATTTATTTGACAACCACTCATCCAGACTTATCATATGCAGTTAGTATTTTCTCAATATTTATGCAAGAACCAAGGGAAATTCATTGGAATGCAGCAAAGCGAGTTCTTAGATATATTCAAGGTACGAAAGATCATGATCTTTTATACAAGAAGAACAAAAAAATTGTACTTGTTGGATATTTAGATGCATATTTTGTTGGAAGTGTTGATGAGAGGGCAGCAACATTAGGTTACTTGATGAATATGGGATCAGTGGAAAATTATTGGAGTTGCAAGAAGCATAATGTTGTAGCTTCTTCTGCAAAAGAAGAATATATATCAGCATGGGAAGCAACATGTGAAACAGTTTGGTTACGCAAAGTTTTATAGGATTTGGGAATTTCTCAAACAAAAGCTACTTCATTTTTTAATTGATAGTCATTGAACCATTAAACTTGCTAAAAATCCATTTTTTTGTAACAAAACAAAGAATGTCAACACAAAGTATCATTACACGAGGACATTCATTGCAAAGGGCATCATCAAACCAGTCTATTATCCTTCAAAAGATTAGATCCTAGATGTTTTCACAAAATCACTTGGCAAAATCAAATTTACTAAGTTTAGAGAAAAACTTAGTATTTGTTCCAATATACTTTTGGATCAAAGGGGGGGATGTTAGATATTATGATCCTAAATTACTTAGTATAGTATTATTTTATTATACTTGGGATTTTCTAGAATATATTTAGTCAAATTAGATAATGTGTCTAGAAAAGAGTTGTTTTTTAGAAGCAACAAAATAGCAATTTGTTTGAATATTTATTTAATGTAAATGGACACTTGTCATACTCACATGATTATGTAATAATATGTCCATACCAAAATTTAGCTTAGAATTAGGTTTGATGAGCTTATTAAATCTCTCATTTTCTCATGCGAGTGTAATGTTAGAGATTGTAAGCTCTCGCATTTATTGTGTAATTTTTTTCCTTCTTTAATAGAATTTGTGTCTAACGACACTTTTTCTCTGTTTAGAAAATATCGGTGTGTAGAATAGTGTCGAGGGGATGAGAGATATTATCACAAATTTTTAACCCCAAAATGTGTCATTTGATGCCTCAAAATGGCTCTGGAAGGTTCCAGACCTCAAATTTCCAAACTATGACATGCCACTAAAATGGGCCCTACAAGCCAATTACTCCAATTTTTCCCCCTAGAAAGTACCAAGATAGATGAAAAATTATATAATTATCCATTCCAAATCATACATATCCTTTTAGGGAGGATTTTGGTCCCCAAAATATTTTACTAAATGAGGTGAGGAAATGTTTTCTTTAACTTGTCCCTTTAGTACCATTTTTCCTTGCATGGAAGTTGTCCTTTCAACCCGATCTGCCAAAGGTCATGCCACGTTTGTCTGGTAGTTCTATAATTATTCTACAAAATTATATCTTCTGGCAACTCTGCCTAATCTTCCGGTGCTAAGTCCTCTATGGTAGGTCGGACCTTCTCCTGAGTTACCTAATCCAACATGGAAGACTCATAGAGGTTCAAAGTTTTCACATTCACTACTGAGTAAATGTGTATGTATGGGGGTATATTATGTCTATAGCCATTATCACCCACCTTCTCCAATACCTCAAAAGGACCATGCCATAGAGCCTTGATATTCTTCCCAAGACCCTATATCCTTTCTATGTTCAACTGCAACCAAACTCTATCTCCCACCTTGAATGTTTTCTTGATTATGTGTTGATCATGTCGGGCCTTGTACCCTTCTTATGCCTTCTTCAATGTCTCATGTACTTGCAAATGGATCTACCTAATGTTTTCAACAAATTTCTCCACTTTCAATGATTCTCATGTGATGTCTTCCCTCACTCCTCCTTGTTGTCCATGGAAATTGTTGGTCACTATAATTGCTTAATTAATTTTAAACAATCAAGTGGAACATAAATTATCAACCCAGGGAAGTCTTTTATTTCAAAGATAACCACGCACAATATATGCTCAATTCCAAAAGCAGCTTAGTGTTGTAGTAAAGAAACTTATACTAATCGCACTTGCTCAAATAAACTGAAGTTCTGAATTAAATCACAGGAAAGTAACTTCCCTATTGCAAACCTTTAAAGATTAATCTAAGAATCCTGGATTACATTTAAAATAACACTTGCAATGGTAAAGAGCAACTATTCTGCAATCAGAGAACAGGACCCTTACTCTCAAACAGAGACTTCAGTGCTAACACTCTTTTCATGAAAACAGTAATGCAGAAAACAATTAACTCTATCTAACAGAGAACAAATCCACCTAGTTTCTTTCTTTCTAAGCAGGAGCCTTGAGCCTTATTTCTGTCTTAGCACACTTGTGAGGTTGAGGGTTATAGAGAACAGAGCAGTCTGATCCCTTCCTTTCTGAGCAGGGATCCCTAACCCAGTTTCTGGCTAGTATCAATGAAAGTCTACAAAGAACAGGATGTTTTGGTTCTTTCCTTTCTGAGTAGGAACCCTTAACCCAATCCCTGGCTAACACACTTGCAGAGGTAAATGAAATCTATAGAAGACAAGGTGTTGTGATTCCTTCCTGTCTGAGCAGGAACCCTTTAACCAA